>JXSR01S028488.1:0-15328 GCA_000969725.1 Ophiothrix spiculata
GGTCAAAGGTCAAAAGAAAGGTCAAATTCTCAACTTAGTCCGATTACAAAGGTGGAAGGCGGAGGCATCGTGATCGACACTCTGTGTCGAGAACCGCGCGGCCCGAGAACCGTGTATTCTAGTTCACATATGTGTTTGTCCTTTTATAGTTCTTTAAAAAAACGTAATAAAAAAATATGGTCACCGACTTAATTTTTGAGATATTAAGCAAAATTAAGCAAAAAATTGGCATTTTTTTTAGCAATGAGTAACACCTTAAACACTGTGCGCTTTGAGCAATGCGTCATCAGGAGTAACGTGCATGGTCTTATGCGTAAATATAAAAATGACGCACGTGCAAGATCGCGTTATATTAAAGCGCAATATACAGTACGCCAGAAAGTACGCTAAAAGCCAGGGATAAATACTTTGAAATTGTGTCCAACACCGCTGATATCAGCTCACTCGTGTCCGACACCGCATCTGTGCTAAGCCACCTTAAGAGGAACACGGGCAGCGAGCAAAGTGAGCAGTGAAAGCGTCACATGGTCCTTCTAGACGGACGAAACACTGTTTGTAAGAAGTATATATTGTGACCATAGTCTAACACATTTTGCCAGGCAAACCAATACACACAAAAATATGTAGCATTGACTCAAAATAGATGGTATAATATACCAATTGGTATGATGAGCTAGTCAATAGTCTTTTACTTTTTTATTTCTCCGCCAACAGCAGTATATCAACCAAGTAAGCTAAAGGAAGATTATCTTCAACAGGGCTCCAAGATGTTTTTTAAATTCAGATTTGAATGCACGAGGAAGACCGGAGTACCCGGAGAAAAACCTCCGGAAGCGAGCATGGACTGGAAACCAACTGCAAATAAAGCGGCGGGCGCGGGAATCGAACCCGGGACCTCATTGGTGCAAGGCGAGGGAACTACTGCTGCGCCAAGTTGCCAACCCGCTCCCCCAATATTATATTTTCACTCAAAATATGAAAATAACTTTTTTTACTTTTATGCAGAAGATAGAAATAGCCATCAAAGAATGTGAATTTGGTCAAATTATGATAATATATTTTGAGGGAAAAAAATGATCCAGAGCCAAATCAAGAGTGAATCACAGACATTTAGCTGAACCATGATACCTGCAGTTTTTTTAATATGTTATACATTTATTCAAATCCCAAGTGCAAAATTCCAGGCGTTTTTATCCTTAAGAAAGAACCAATTGTAATCGGATACCTTTGTGGAAACGTGAACAATAAAAGGAAAAATAACAACAAGAAGAAGGTGGAAAGAGAGCCAAAAGGGAAATACATTTGCGGTCACGAACGCCCCCTGCGGGGCTACTAAGTTATGGTGCAGAACTATAATGTTTGGTTGGAATTTTCAAGATGATTTGAAACTTAAACATGCTGTTTTCATAATTCTCCTCCAAATATAAATATTAAAGAACTGGTTTTGTGCCCATATCTGAAGCTTAATAAGTCAGAGTTGTTTTACTGTGTCATTTGTAGCAGCTGTGCTGGGCAATTCATCAGAAAGTGGTTATGAAATGTAGCTGAAATGAAATAAACAATGGGTGATTATATTTGTTTCTACAATGACTAGCAGAGCTGCTATGTTCAATTGTGCACTTTCTGGTAAAAGCTTGAAACTTTCCACTAAGTTCAAATGGGACATTTGAAACATTTTTGGGATATGGTACATCTTTCAAGCGACAATTAGTCCAACACAGAATCTTTTAAGATTTCTTTTTGGTTATGTAAATGTAGAGTCATATGAAAGTGGTTCCCCTACCACCGTCCTTTTGTGGGGCAAACTTGCATTATTTTCAGTAAGTGGCATTATTCAAACATTTGGTATAATTCTCTCACTATATGGCAGCCAATTATGGGTTAAGAAGAAAACAAACCCTGAGGTTTCCTAGCTTCTTGACACAAATAAGAAAAAATTAAACAAGCAGAAATGAAATGTGATATGTGGTAGAAAAGGCGAATGTGTAAGAGACAGCCCGCGACCATTGTCGTCTGCAATTTTACTAGTAATTGTCGTAGAGCAAGCAGTTGTATTTCAGACAAATATGAAATGTTAAGTCACATTTTATTTGAGTGATTATATATAGTTAACAGAATTTTGCCGTAATGTGAAAAACAGAAATACAGACTTTAGACAGATACAAACTGACAGCAAAACTTGACTTATTTGTCCTATCTTGTCTATTTCGTTTTCTGGGTTTACCCCTTGTTTTTATTTGATTTTAAATGTAAAAGAAAATGAAAGCATTTTGTTTTCAATATTTTGTTGGAAAACCAATGTTCCAAATAAAGCTTAACAAAAATTATGCTTATTGTGTGCTTAACAAGCTTCCTTGCGGGAGAAATTTTCTTTTGATCACATTTTACTTTGTGCCCAAAGAATTGCAATATATCTCATTTTATTATCTGAAATGAATTGAAACAATTCTTCAAGAAAACGATCTTTGTTTACTATCTTTTACTCATTATGTTTTAAATTGACTCAATTGTTGAAACGTGATCACGAATACATTTTACATGTTTGGAATAATTTGGTTGTGACATACTTTTTTATTTGAATTGAAAAGAAGAGTTTTTGAAGTCTATATTATGTTGTTTGCACATCAGTATGTAGACATGAGTGAATTATTTGATGTTGCACTAGAAAACCCATGGGGATACTTGCATATGGAAGTGACGTACAAGTACGAGCACCTCGGAAGTAGTATTTCAGTGACAAATTGGGTCAGAAAAGGGGGTCTTTCAGTGACAAAGTGCAAAAAAGGGGGTCTTTGGGTAAAATTCACCAAAAAGTAGGGTCTTTTCGGGTCAAATTTCCAAAAATTTGCAATGCTTTTTGCGAAAGTTTTGACACATTTTTTGTCGAACAATTAGATCAAATTAAGAAAATTGTGATCTTTGAGTGACAAAGGTTATTTTAGTGACAAGGTAGTTTAAAAAAATAGGGGGTTATTGAGCGACAGTTGAAAAAAGGGGGTCTTCCAGTGCACTACCCCCCCCCCCCCCCCCCCCGGTAGAAAACAGACTCGGTAAATGAATTCAGCAAAAGGAAATGGATTTCCAATCAGCATTATCTTACAATTTGCTCTCAATTTTGCTGCATTTGAAACTGTGTGTAAATATTGACTTTTATTAATGAAAATGTACGCATGAATGTTTGCTCTTCTGGGGTACGGGGTAACTATACTGTAATAGGCTTTGCAATAATAACAAATTTAAATAAATTGAAAATTATTGAAATCTTGTACCAACAGATGAACTGGTTTGACCATCAGGACAGGAACAAAAGTATGAATGACAGGCTAGCATTCGAAAGCTCTCCTTTTTATTTTTTTTAAAGAGCTATACTAGTCCAAGTTTATATGTTTTTTAATATGATGGAAAATAAATACTATGACTATGTATGCCAACCATGTTTTTTTTTGTCTTGAGCTTATTTGGTAAACCATATACACTATGTTACAGTAAAAATTTGGACCAAAAGGTAATTGGTCAGATCAAAAAAAAAAAAAAAAGAAAGAAAGGAAAAAAGCATTTTATAAATTTGTCTCGCCTGAATATTTTGCACTAAGAGAAGGATCTGAACGCTCTTCACTGTTCAGAATTTTTGCCCAAAGCCTGTCTTAGAAACTTTACACCATATGTTCATGATATTTGGGGATTGTATGGGGCTTCTTCACGGAGGTTCATGGAAATGGTAGTTGTAATGATAGTGGATACATGTAGTAATCTTAGGTACCCAAACATGTCTATGCACAGAAAATAAATGAAGACATTTATGTCCATTTTCTGTTTGTCCACTGGAACCAAGTATACTTATAGATCCCATCCAAAATTTTAGGTTTAGGGTTAGGATTTTGGTTAGGGTTAGGGTATGTTTAGGGTTAGTAAGTTAGGGTCGAGTCATGCTTTAGTGAGTTAAGGTCAGATCATGGTTAGGGTAAAGTTTTTGATGGGACCTAAAGTATACCTTTTTGTCCATTGGTTTTCTGCTATTATAGGTAAGTTCATATTGTTGTTTAACTTATATTTTTTAATATTTTTCCTTTTTCTATGCTTGTCATACTTCTCCCATCAGTTTGGTTAACCTAGCACTACAATCGGGCTTGCCTGTTTGGTTTACTGACAAGAGAGGCACGAACCTCGCCTCCGGCGCGGTTTGAACGACTTGGAAGTGGCGCTGCGCACCACAGCCTCGTTGATTAGTCACTGGAAGTTCTAGTGGTCTATATTGAGTCAGTGCTTTAATATGTCTTTAAACTAGTCATAATTACAAATGAACTGCAAACTTTATGTTCTACTGGAATTATTCAAGGAAAGAGTGTTATACAAACTCTTAAATGATCAATCATGTTGCTTGTTCTGGTTGGTTCTTGCATATAGACTAATCTTTTAAGAAAACCATTTTAGTCAAAAATGACAATATTTAACCTATTTTTATAATAATAAATATAATAAATGAACATTTATATAGCACGCTAACAGAAATCACAGAGCTTTACAAAATAAAACAAATTTAATACACAAAGGCAATAAACAAAATCTTTTTATTTTTATTTTTGGCATTCAAAAATTAGAATGAACACTTGAGAAAATCCCTCCTTGTCAAATGTTTCTAAATTCCAAAAGAAAATTTAAAAAAAAATTGACACTTTTAGCCAAAATAAACACATCTTCATCAAAAACATCAACATCATGCAAATCCTATTCTAGAAATGCATACTTAAATATAGTTCCTAGATGGTTTGAATCGAAATACAATTGAAAAAGTGCTGTACTTACTGCAGCCTTAGAGTGTCCCCTTCCTTTTTACACACTGTCATCGTACTATTACTGCAGCTGTAGACAGCCGCAATATTTGCCAAACTACTTCACAATATTGTCGTGCTTGTTTAGAATTAATATAGTCTCTTCAAAATGTCAATATTGGTCAGATATCTAACGAAAACAATTTAATAGCCACTGAGGATATAAAAACATGGAAAACAAGTCATAATTGTTTGTATGAGTTGATATCTGTAATGGAAAGAAAATATGTGTACCGTCGCGGCAAAAGGGTCCAGTTGGGTCAAAACCAAAATATGTAGATTTTCATATGGTGGTAAAGCTCATTTAATTCCCTTTTCAATGATACCAAAATCATGCAAATCGGAGCTTTGGGTGACGAGTTTTGGCAAATTATAAAATCGTACTCATAACCGTTTGTTAAAACTAGTTTGTGAGAAAAGGGCTGTTAAAGGTAGGCCTGTTTTTCCATTCGATTTTGTGTGCAGTCTGAATAGAGTATGAGCAAATCTCCATAGCAACCACCATGTTCCCTTTTGTTTATCGCCTTGAAATTTGGCTCAATGGAAGACGATACCTTGCGTAATTTAATAACAATTTTTGGACTCAATACCATGTTTCATTATTGCATAATTAATTACCATAATCGTACTCATAACCGTTTGTCAAAACACAAATTTTCACATTTTCATGATGAAAACGATTCGACATAGCGATAAAAATCACACTTTTTTACAAGTTAGTCGTTATATTTGATTAACCATCTTTACATTTTGGATACAAAAGGGTTCAAAGATTTCATTTCCACAAAAAACTCAAAATTGACCTTCCCATCATATTTTGCGCAAAATGGAAGTTGCCGACAACTGGTCCCTTTTGCCGCGACGGTACACATATAGACATTGAGATAATTATCATCCTACATCAGTTCATGTTTGGTTAGATCTGAGTTTGGTCAATTGAGATGTTGTTATAGATTCTAAGTAACATAAGAAGAAAACGATCCATCTTTGGAAAGAAATGCAATAGAAACAAGGATTTACCAAATTCTGCTCTACCAATTTCTATCATTTTGAAGTGTAAAATAAGTTTTCAATCTAATTTTGAGCGATTTGTAGCTCAAATAATCATATTTTTATTAGAAAAACAGTTCCTTAGACCTCAATTTGGTTGTTCCATAGACCGCGAGACCCTATGTTGGATATTGCAGATATCACATACCTATAAAACTTTTTTTTTTAGTATCCCCCCCCCCCCCTTGTGGAACATGAAATGTATTATACAAACCCTTATGGTCTCATTTTTTAAGTTGGGACCCAATAAAAGGTGGTTTTGTTACATTTCTATCTAAAATATATATTCGTTTTAGTATATTTTCACTATGGGAACCAAAATGAGCTTGATTTGGGGCTCAATTGAAAGCTTGATTAATGGTCTTTTATTTCCAGAAGAATAAAAAAATAAATAATTTCATTAGTAATAGCTACGGTTTGATAAACATAATTAGCCAGGGGTGGTGCAGGAGGTAGAGGAGGAGGAGGTAGAGGAGGAATTGGTATCAAAGAGGAGGTAGAGGAGGATTTGAGGGCAAAGAAGTGTAAAAGAGGATGTTTTAGTTCAAGAAGGTGATTGAGGAAATGGTAATGAGGTCGTCGGCATGGGGAAAGTAGAAATTAATTATATCAATTGTTGACAAGAGGAGGATTTGAAAAGAGGTGGTAGAGAAGGATAATGTGTTTCAAAATTCAAGTTTGTCTAACAGGGGATTAAATTATAAGAGAGGGCTTCAGTTTTGGTAAAAGCCGGGAAATACGAAAAGATGTTCAGTCGAGTGTTAAATTGGTGATACATCAAAACAAATTATACTGCCTTATCAAGGCAAAAGGAAATTTTGCCCAGTATATTGATTGTTTTGATGGCAATTGTTGGCAAATGGCAATAGTAATTGTTGTAGGGAAATTATACTTCCTTTGACTCTGGGAGTGAAACATGGACTGTATTAATGTGTTTATTTCTTTGTACCAATTTTTATGATTAGTCATGGGTGTGGCATTTAGAACAAGTTTCATATTTTTGGTCACGCAATAATCTTGAGATTCATATATTTTCAAACCTGTATACAGGTGCAAGCATTAATTAAAATGGCTGTAATTTGTTGTATTTGTGGCAAGTCATTTTCAAGGACTAACAATCTACAGAGACATTTGAAAGTCCATTCAAAAGACAGTTGTTTATTTAAGTGCTCTGTCTGTGGAAAAGAGTTTCACAGTCAGTTCAACTTGGAGAAACATAAAACAATACACAAGACAGATCCTAAATTTTTGGAGCACAGAAATGTACTCTTATATACAAGGCATTTCAACAGTCAACATCATGATCAATCTCAGAAATGCAACGATCCTTCCAACGGAAGTTTTCTCTGACACGGGAACTGTGTTTACTTGCATGTGCGGAGAGCAATTCGCAAGGTTGGAGATCATTCAGCATGTTAAGCGTCAAAAAAGACTCCTAAAGTATGCTCACGCAAGACCCATTTTTTAATTTTTGACACCCTGTATGTAATCGCTTTTCTCAATAATAAAATTACTCAAATAACAAAGATGAGATCTTTTTTTGTTTCATCAGGTTAAGCAATGTTAAATATAGTGCTTATTTGTTAAATTTTATGCACATGATACACTTTACTAAATAAAAACATTACAATCTGGGAAAAAAACCTAAATTTTTAACACCCTGTATAATGTATGCAATGTTGATGATGAACTTTTTTTCTGGTATGTATGTATGGGCAATAGGCTAAACTCTGTGTTCAACACATTGACTTTTTATATACAAGTCTTATTTTTGTCTGGATATCAAATAATTGACGATCATTTTAATGATATTTTTGTTTGTCTCACCCTGTATAACACTTAGCCACCATGTACGCTTGACTTGATATTCACATTTTGAAATTGCTGATACAATAAGCTTTCAGGATATATATACTTATATGCACTTAAGATGTATATTTTTGAAATCTGGAGGGTTTTGTATAAGAAGGGGCTATATTTCACTAAAACATACATGTAACTCGTTTGGATCCCAACTTAAAAAATGCGACCTTATATGATCAATCATGTTGCTTATTCTGGTTTGTTCTTGCATATAGACTCATCTTTAAAGAAAATCATTTTAGTCAAAACTGACAATATCTTTCATATTTTTGGCATTATTTCAAAAAAATCTGTCCTTGCCAATTAGTTTCTAAATTCCAAAAGTAAAACAATTATTTTTGATAGGCTTTCTAGAAAATTGTGGACAAAAAACATTTTTGACACTTTTAGCCAAAATAACACATCTTTGTCAAAAACATCAACAACATGTAAATTCTATTCTAGAAATGCATACTATTATAGTTTAGATGGGTTGAATCGAAATACAATTGATAAAAGTGGTGGACTTACTACAGCCTTAGAGTTTCCCCTCCCCTTTTACACGCTGTCATCGTACTATTACTGCAGCTGTAGACAGCCCCAATATTTGCCAAACTACTTCACAATATTATCTTGATTGTTTAGAATTAATATAGTCTCTTCAAAATGTCAATATTGGTCAGATATCTAACGAAAACAATTTAATAGCCACTGAGGATATACAAACATGGAAAACAAGTCATAATTGTTTGTATGAGTTGATAACTGTAATGGAAAGAAAATATAGACATTGAGATAATTATCTTCCTACATCAGTTCATGTTTGGTTAGATCTGAGTTTGGTCAATTGAGATGTTGTTATAGGTTCTCAGTAAACAATCCAACTTTAGAAAGAAATGCAATAGAAACAAGTAATTTACCAAATTCTGCTCTACCAATTTTCTATCATTTTGAAGTGTAAAATATGGACTCCGGGTCACTTACATTGACATAAGGTATGGGTATGTGCCGCCCTCAAAACCCCCTTTTCAAGCCTCCTCTTCTGCTCCCTAAGATGCTCATTTCAATATTACTTCAGTTAAGAAGACCCCCATTTTCAAAGAAAATGACTCAAAAGTGTGTTTTAAGTTTTCAACCTAATTTGAACAATTTGTAGCTCAAAAAGTTCAAAGTGTAGCAGAAAAAAGCTCAATTGAGGAAAAAAATAAGTTCCATAGACCCTATATTGGCCAAAATCAGTTCCGCAAGACCCTGTGTTGGATATCGCGTACAGCACATGTATACCTACCAAAATTTTTTTGAGTACACCCCCATCCAGTATGGACTACCTGATATACATAGTGTAAATCATTTAAGATTTTAAGTTCAAGGAAAACCTTGTAATCACCTATTTAGGATGTCTTTTTTAAAAAAAATTAACTCCGAGTGTATTTGTCATCATGGACAAGCCATATAATTTGAAATTCAGTGCCATTCTCAATGTCATCATAGATATGCTCAGACAGACTGTAAGCATTGATTACATGATAGGTCATCCTTAAAGGATCATCAATAAGTCTTCCTCAGAATCAATGCCAATAATACACAGGATCAAAATAACATCCTGGATTTGCAGGTGTAAAGAGATTTGAAATCAGAGACGCTCCACGAAGCACCACTCTAATATCATCTTGACGTGAGCGTTTTTGTTTACAAGTATGCAAGGCTTATGGACTTGGGAAAGAGGATAGAGTGTTAAGACATACAGGAGGCCATGTGTTGGTTTCATTCAGAATTTTTGCCTTTTGAAGATCTTGTGTCAGTTGACGGTTTTTTATTTAGCTAGTTTTCTACAAAATGATGTTGAAAATTCTCTGGTGTAAAGTAAATATGATGTGCCCTATCAAAACAAGTATTAAAGATTAGAGCCAAGCGTGTTTAGGAGCGCACCATTTGATATTCAGGGGACATGGAAGTTGGTGTCGAACCTTTGGTGGCAAAATGTTTGAAATTCATTTCGATGTTTTTTCTTTATCCTAAGATAGTTGGGCATTGATTATTTCCTTCTAATTTTTGGGTCCAGATTTTTTTTTCTCGCTTAGCAGCGACTGTTCCCCCCCCCCCCGAGAATCAAATGGTTTGCCCCTTAGAATGCAGTATGTTCCCCGTGGCATGTACAGGATCTGTTCCAGGTGGGGGGGGGGGGTTACAGCAATTATGGATAAGACGGGTAAGCTCCATTAGTACAAGACTCAATGTCTAGAATTTTCAAAAATGGCTGATTTAACCTGAATGTCAAGAAAGGGAAAATTTGATCTCCAAAGTCACTTCACAGGAAGTGGTAATACAGCTCTGTATAGGCCTATCTAATATCAAATCATAACAGAATTGTTCAGAAACTAGGTGAAGTAGAGGTAGACCATTTTATTTAGATCATTACCAGAGGAGGTTTTCACAATATCCCACGATGCAATGCAACATTATACAATATACCTGCAAATCTAATTCAACTCCTATACTGCTGTACAGGTTTCTGACGTTTTTGAGGTGTCAGCAATGTGGGTTAACACTGGGCTATTGAGAAAAGAAACACATCCCTGGAAAGATATGAATGAGTACTATTGAATGTAATTCTCAAATTCCTAATAGCCCCTTGTCCAGAAAACCATTATTGCCTATTATATCTAAGTGTATCAGAATAATGCATTGTGGGATATTCTGAAAACCACCTCTGGATCATTACACTTCTTTAGTTTGATGCTCTGTCACACATCACCGCATAGAGCCCAAACGTACTGTCACAAGTAAAAGTTTCACAAATTGAACGTATGCCAAACGATCCATCTCCGTATTGATAATGAATTGAACGTATACAACGGACAAACAGTCTTCAATTCAATTCATTAACCATATGGTGGTGGTCCATTTAGCACACATTCAGTATATGAAACTTTGGTACATTACTCCTACGTTTTGGCTATATACGGTGATGTGTGACACAGAGCCTTAAGGCGACTAAGCTTGGTATCAAATAAAACGCAACTGTAAACGTCAAAAGAAAATGTTGATTTAGAGTTGATTACTGTGCCTTTCTTCAGAATACACTGCAATGGAATTCTTGCTTCCCTTACAAATTTCATCTCAAGTGTAGCATACAATTAAAGGGACTAATAATAACAAAGTTTCTGGTTTTGTTTCTAAGTAGAAAATACACCAAATGTCAGCAAATTATTTCCTTATTTTCAATAGTTATGTACAGCCAATAGAAGAATTTGGAACCATATATGTTGTAGAAGGCAGTAGCAAGAGAATGCAGTTGTCATATCCTTGTAGCATATCTGATGTATTCTAATTGTATACATCAGGTATGCTATAATGGGCAACATGTACGAGACGACAAGTGCATCCTTTTGCCGCGACGGCCCACATATATGGTTATTGACAAAAGTCGTTTGAGTAAAATCAAACAATCTATGCGTTGTACCATAGTAAAGCCTACATGAAATAGGCCTAATTGATTGGCGTAACATAGCAAAAACTTAGTAGTCCTTTTTCAGCAAAATAACATCCAAATGTTGGGTCATTTGAATTCAATAAATTTGGGTGCTTTTTCTGACCCAATTTTTTTTATTTGACCAGAAAACTAGGGTCAATTGGCTTAGGCCAATCAAACAACTTCACTGTCAAGTCGTGATGATGAATTCACATAAAATCAGGACTACTGTAGCAGTCCCTTTAATATACCCATGATATGCAATGCTAATGATACCATTAAGTGGGTCAGTTTCTCCTAGAATTAGATGGGGATGGTTCTGTTAAATGGATTGGAAGTAAACCTGTTGAATTAAACATGCTGTAAATTGGTAAACTGGAGATTGCATTTCCCACGGCTCTGATATATTGGCCAACATGACTTTGAAATCCTCCTACAGATTGACAAATTCAAGATACCAATTATTTTTAGAACGATACATTTTGCATACAAACAACATGGGTGTAGCCAAGATCTTAATTTCATAATTTTTGACAGGGGTAAGACTGAGACCAACACTGATCAAAATAAGCTTATTTTCAAGTTTCTTTTTGCATTTAAGTGCTACACCTGTATTTTTTTTTCAAAATTAATGACCATTTTACTGCATCCTAATATAGCAATAACTTATAAGGACATTGAAGTTATTTAACTAATTAGAACAAGAAACATGTTGATTGTGGATATATTTCTACAGCTCCTCTTCAGATCCTCCTTCCAAATAAATACACTCAATTTTTTGCTACCAAAGGGCTCATAAAAATACATTTTGGATCAAAGATTCAAAAGGTAAATCATTAAGGTCAAATGTTTTACTATGTCGGGTCCTGTACCCCCTCTCATGGAAAAAGAAAAGAAAAAATAAAGGAAGGAAGGAAGGAAGAAATAAGCAGAGTGTTGCAATTTATAAAAACTAAAACCTTATCTCTTCATTCCCTGATAATTAGATTTGCCAACATGGTCTTGAAAAAGGACCTGCATGCTCCTTGCCTTGATTATTTGGGAAAAACACGCCAGCTTTAAAAAAATCATGAAACAACCTAAAGTTAAGCTAAAATACCTGAAATTGGTTTAAAAATAAAGATAATTTTGGAAATTCTGAGAAAGAATTGCACATCTCCTTTAAAGATAACACGTACATAGCTGTATTAACAAATAAGTTGATTCTCTGCATGAAGCTCACCAGCCAAACCCATCAAGTATTCATGGGAGACACACTTTTCGTGTCACACCTTTCTTAAATAATTATTTCTCCAGTGTTTAATGGCCTAGCTCACTCACTCTAGTCATTCTCTGAGTCATATCCACTTTGGTGTGAAAATCATCATCTATTTGTTAAAATGGCTTTTCTTTTAAGCTTAATGAACTGATTTTCAATTAGGAGTCAGAATAGCAACACTTTAGGGATTTGATATTTTGTGATTTTTATCAAGAAAAATCTGCCAATCTCAGTCAATGTCTCAAAGCTAATGGGTTTTGGAGTACACAATTTGAATGCTGACACGATCTCCTGCTTGATTTCTTGAGTGAAAACATTTTAAGAGCGATTTCTTTGAGCCGTAATATCAAGTATTTCATCTAGCCTCGGAATCATGACAATGTGATGTATGATAACCGTCTTTCTTCAAAAATATTCAAAATTAGGCATTAGATATTGGAAAAGGCAGGAAAAAGTGAAATGGCAAAAAGAAATGATTTTAATTGAAAATACAGCATTTCTTATCCTTAATTCAGTATTACATTTTAGCTGTATTGTAAAAGAAACTATATTAAAACTGATTGTTTAAGAGTTAAAAAATAGTTTTGCTTGCCCATGGACCTTCTTGACAAACATTGAGTGTTTGGATCCATGTGAAGAACAAGACTTTCCCTTAGAGAAAGAAGCCACTTACAGGGAAAATAAAATATTTTATCCCCAAACAAAAAAATTATAAATGATGACAGGAAACTTAAAAAGCATTAAACTATGAAACTTATGGAAAATGGAAAATATCCACTTTTTATGGAAGTAAGAGTGTGTTTTAACGCCACTAATGACACATCCCATACACTTACAAGTATTTTGACAAGTACATTAAAGCACATTTCCAGCTCTTGGCTAGTTGACCTCTCAGTTAAAATACAGTCCAAGAGTCATGTTTTAATTCTGCTGTATAATGTCTGGGAGTCACTTCTTTATTCAGCTGCCACAATCAATGAGGATTGGAGGAGAATCTTGTTATGAGGAAGACGCGCTCTACTTTTAGACTTAGAGCAAGAGAAAATGGGAAGCCAGGTTCGATAAAGAAGTATGAGTTAAGGAGAAGTACGATTTTGACGTGTGATTCTACAAGAGCGAATACACTGAAATAGGACAGAGGTTCTCAATTTTGTATAAGTGTATAGCAAAGCACAAAATGTATATTTTCTTATGTTTTCTTTTTTTTTAAAGAGTCAAAGCACAAGTCAGTTGGTCCATATGGACCACACGTTGGAAAGTTTTGATTAAGAAGATTAAAGCAATACTATAAGATTTTGATCAAACTGATTTATAGTAAAACCAGCATAACATGAAGGAATGTGATTATCTAAAAGCATTTTTAAGTGTATTTTGTCAAAAAATTGATTTGCCACTGAAAAATGGATAAAGGCACATGCATGCTTTCCTATACTAATGCATGTGGAATTAAATTTGGGATCCCAAATTTAATTCAACAAATTGCCGTACAGAAAAAGTATATTTAAGCCAAATCATGTGGAGGATATTGAAACAAACCCAATAAACTAAAAAAATTAAAAGTCATTGGTGACAGGGAGCGCTTCATTTTTAACACTTTAAGATCAAAACATAGTCGGCCTTCAAACAAAATTTTCGCTACCAAACATTTGGTTGTGACGTCACCAAATTGTTTTGACCCTTATAGTATTGCTTTAAAGTTTATGAACCTATATTAACTGTATAACAAGTCCCAGTCAAAAGTTTGTCTGACTATGCTACTGGTAACATCAGGTATAGACAATTGCTGGATTCTGACAGAAATGTCTCAATAAAGAATACATGTTCAATAGTCTTTTATATCAAGAGTATGGTATCAAACAAGCCTAGTCTGAACATCATTTAATCTTCAGTAATCAGATGTCACTTACTAAAGTTGTTCATATTAATTTATTATGTTTTTATTGTTTTCTTGTAGGAAACACCGTAAGGATAGGGAGAAGGATGTGGAAGCTACCATAGTCGCTGTGGAAACGCCAGCGGAAGAATTAACACCAATCATAGTAGAGGTACCTAAACCACAGAGTACTTCCACCAAAGAGCCATCAACTCCTGGATCCCCATGTACTGTTATAGCAAATGAGCTGACGGCCGAAAACCTAGCCAATCACGATAATCAAGAACGTAAAACGGATGAAAATCGTGAAAGGCGAACTTACTATCAGGAACTTGCTGGAATTGATAATACATGTAACAATTTAGAGGAGGTAGAGGCTAAAACCCCTGCTCAGGTTTTGAAAGAAAAACACGAGAGGACTTCACAGGAGAAAGCTTCTCACGAGAGAACTCACGAGAAATCTCCTCACGAGAGAACTCATGAGAAATCTTCTCATGAGAGAACTTCCCATGAGAGAACTAGAAAGAAGCACCATAGGAATAGCTACCATTTTGGTTCTCCTACTCATAGACGCTCCAAAGTGTATGAAATTGACTTGCCTTTAGATCAATTAGACAGAGCAGCACGGAATGCAGAAAAACCAAAGGTAACCAGCAACTATCACATGCAATTGTTAGAAGCCTCCAAAGCTAAACTAGAAAATCAACAGCCTCTTGTGCCCGTTACAACTCCATTGACTCCTCCCGAGAACGGAGTTGAAATGGGCGCTGTTGTCATGCACAGAAAAGAACAACGCAGGCGGCATCATAATAACGCAACCAAATCTAAGCGACCAACAACTTTGCAACCATTTATGTTGTTTGAGCATGAAGTGACATCAACTCATGATAGACCAGTTTTTACATCACCGACATTGCATAGACACGATCATCATCATCATCATGAGCATCACCATCATTACCATTATCATCACTATCATACATAGCCACTGTATACTTTGTTTT
>JXSR01S028488.1:16513-26610 GCA_000969725.1 Ophiothrix spiculata
TTAGTAAGCAGACCATTAAGGGAGGACTTTTTCCTCAAGTCTAGACCCTATAAGGGAATGAGCATTCATTTTTCATGAGTCATTTTGTATTACCTTTTAAACTAGTAATACCAGTAATTTAACAAGTAATAACTGATGTATGTATTTGATTGAATCATATATTGTCTTTGACATGCTCTCTTATAGTGTAATATATATCATCACTGTTCGTCACATCCTGGAGTAGTATAGCCATTTTAAGTCTTGAAACTATTGTTTTCCTCCTGGCGACAACACAAGTAAATAGAATGAAAATATTTCTGCTCCAGAAATGGTTGAAACTTGAGTTTGTAAGAATTTGTTAAGAATATATATTTTCTGCAATTCAAGAGTGTGTGACACAATGGATTGTATTATATCAAAAAGAGAGCCATTATCAGAGTAGTATATGTAGCTTTGGAGAAATATCCTTACATGTTAAAATCATGATAGAATTTAATAATTTCTAAAGCATAACAAAAACAGCTGGATGGCAATGTAATATCTTTCCTGATGAAATGTTATTTGAGAAAGTTTTTTAGACAAAGATAACATTGTTAAACTTATAATATAGTTGATCCAATGGATATAAGCATTTACTGCATGTAATAAACTAAGCTGTATTTTGTGTGACCCCATCTGATATAAAAATCTAATTTCAATTTGCCAGTGTACTTTAAAAGTGCTTATTCAGTATAATCCTAAAGACAGTTCTCATCTTATGTTCATTTTGTGACAAAATAAGAAGATTATAAGTGTAAAATAAATTAATTAGAGCACCAATCTTGTGATATTTAAGACTAGAAATGGCAATCTAGGCAGATTATTTGATAAGCTTTGTTAAAGGCATAAGCCACAATCCACTTTAGTATGAAAACTCGAGAAAACTTATTGAAGCAAAGAAAGACCTTAATAGAATCAAGACAAACAAACACTATCATTTTCCTTGCTCGAAAAAGACAATTTTTAGCCAAATTCATTTTTTGGGGTTAAGTTTGAGATTCCAAATGTACGACTGGTGATTTAAAAGTGAATATTATTCTTTTAGGAATGCTAAATATACTTTACATCATGATCTCTTCACTAAAACATATTGTTAAGACAAGAATTCAGTGATGAGAAATTCAAAGCACAAATAATTGTCTGTTTTACTATAAATGTTCAAGTTCAACAAAAATGGTTTTGGATATCAGTTAGCAGTTTGAAGTACTTTCTAAAAATGCAAATAAAATCAGTAGGTGTTGGGGAAAGTTGACCTTAATTTTGATGATCGTGGCTAATACCTTTTAAATACTTAAAGAATATATACCCTGCGGAAGTGACACACCCTAATTTATGTAAATCACCCAACAAAAGTGATGGGCATTTTTTTCTACACGTTAACTTAAGTCTATGGAGAATAACTTCTATTTTAGTTTTAGTACTTTTGATTCCGAATGAAGCAAAAATAAGCATAGATTAAGGTAATATGTTTTAGATAACACATATTTGTTGAAAAAAGGGTTAGCAAGGATACCAATGCCCATTCATGACTCTAAGAATACAGCAAAAGTGTTTATTGCATCTTATGGAAATTGGGCTATTCCAGTTAAAATCCATATACCCCCTATGGAAGACATTACCTTAATCTTCCACACAGGGAGTGTGAATTTTAAATGGAGTCACCAATTTAGATTACCCCATTTGAAATTCACACTCCCTGTGTGGGAGGTTAAGGTAATGTCTTCCATAGGGGGTGTGTGGACTTCAACTGGAATAGCCCAATAAATGTTAATGAGCTTTACTATATTTTCGAATTATTTCACCAGCTAGTACTATTTATTAGCATACGACTCCAGTAATGTTATTTTGTACAGGTATAAAACTGTCAATGAGAATGAAATATATATATTGTAGGCCTATGGATTGTGTAAATATTCTATAGAGTAATATACAACTATTTGTTTCAATAAGAGAACAGGTTCTGTACAGGTGGTGCAGAAAGCTGCATTATGTGTTGTTTATAGCGGGAGAAAATGAAAACAGGATGAAATGCTCTCTAACTGAATGACATGGATGCAGGATGTCAGTCATGTGATTGATAACTGGATCATGTGGACTCAGGATGACATGAAAAATAACTGTGTGTTACATGAGATAGAAGACAACACTTAACACTTGCTGGACATTAAAGGGGCAATTCATGATTACTTTTAATCAAGTTTTTTGGCTCATAAAAACCATTGACTGGTATATGTTACAAATACCAAACCATTCTTGCAAGTGCTTGCATTTTTGAGTAAAGTGAGAAAGTGTGTCATTTTCTAATTACTGTTGGGGCCTGACAGTATGACAACACAGCCTATTGGGTTTTTAAAATGCTGAAAAGCTTGTAACTTAAAACAATTGGTCAGAATCAAGTGAAATGTCCAGCTTAAATTCATATTATACTCTTCTTTACATTTAGCAAGAAAAGAGGGAAGGTTTTCATCACATCAGAATCAAGCACCTTTAAGAGTGAATGAAATCAAATGTTAATGGTATATGTTATGAAATCTTCCAATTCTTATCTGATGAAGTGAGGCATGGAAAAGTGTACAAAACATGGTATAGAGGGAAGAAGTGAAAATTACTGATCCAGAGGTGTTGGATTTGCGTTGGGAAGTAGGAACACGCATCCGACACCGAGGGATCAGGAATTTTCACTACTTATCAATATAAACCATGTTGTATTTGTTTTACTATACCTCATAAATATTTCACTGAATGTGGTGTTAACACATCAAAAAAAACCCCAAAAATGTCCTTTCTTCTCAGCCACCGACTGTTAAGTAATATGATTGTGATAGTAGGGGTGCGGTAGTTTTTCCAATTTTTTTCCCGGCGTGGGCGTTACGGTGTACTTGAGGGAAATAGGCAAAATACTGTCATGCGCACCAGGTTTAACTGACCAATTATATTTTGTGGTTTCCTAATTAATATTTATGAATAACATATTGTGATCAGGGTTGGGAGTAATTGTGTGACTTTGTGCAGACAAGTGCACACACCTGCACAACTTTACAAATGTTGAGATAGGTTTAAGCATGCCACTATTTAGCTTCTAATCAAGGTACCAAGTAAGGTACACATCTACATTACTCTTCCAGTGGTCACCATCCTGTATTGTAAGTACAAAATATGTAGTCATCTACTAGGCACCAACTAGGTGCCCATGGCTTCATTCACAATCCTTACTGGGGCAACAGCTGGAAGAGGAATATAGCTGTGTAGTTGCCCATTTTTCACCTTTTATCAATGGCATTTGTATCTATCTTAGAGCCATAGTAGGAATATGTCTGGGCTCATAGTTACTGAATGAAGTTGTTGTTAAGATATTGAAATAATATAAGAACCAGAATGATCTGTAAATGTAATGTTTTATTGTAAGTGTTAATGCTGCATGATTAATCTGACAATGTTTATGTATTATATATTCACTGACACAGTTTATTTTATTGCCAAAGGACTCCCTATAATAAAATACTTCTTGCACTCTTAGATAACATTGCATGTTTGGTTTAATTAATCTGAAAACACTTGTTGTGATGCCCTGAAACAATGAATACATGCATTAACAAAATTGTCTGTAGTGTAGCATTATCTCCAAAAGAAAGAAAAGTTGTGCAACTACTATTATGAAGATTTTAACACTAAGTTCCTTCAATTTTGGCTTACGTGTTTTGTTTGTTAACCATGATCACCCCAGCATTCTCAGCTTTTACTCATACTGTCGGCAATATGTATCCATGTGAAATGTCAATGAAAAATTTATTATAAACTGTTTAACGGGCGGGCGAACTTTCAAGTAGGGTCGGTTGGGCAATTTTTTTTTTCTAAATTTTTTGCCTATAATAACCCCAATATCAGAATAAATTTGGAGAACATATTTAAAAAATTTATAATGAAATTTTCTTTAAATTTTAACCAAAATTGTCAAATTTTGGCCCAAATACGATTTTTGCGCCTTAGGTTAACTGATAAAACTTCATGTGTGCCATCAGGGCCATGTTTTAAGCCATGATGCAGTGAGTATAACCCCTTATAGTCTGTATATTATTTTTTATTATGTCTAACCCTCAGTTTCTGCAGCAAATGTCATAATTTCAACACTTATAAATCTCATTTTAGATGCCCTCTTTTCTGTGATTATATTTCCCAATTTTTCTCCAGAGGGCAGTATGTCAGTTTTGCCCAGTTAAAATAGTTAAGTCATGGCATTGTACATACACCCATTAACTTGAAGAGGTTAATCAGTGTAAAGACCTGCCATTCAAAAGAAAAAAAGTGTTTCGGTGAGATTCCTTTTATCTGTTTGCGTTGGGTGCGGTGCGGTTTGCACTGTAAAGGTACTGGTCACAAAGCACACGACTGAATGGAGATCAACCAATCAATGATACACAGAACTTGAATCAAATGCATACCCCATGAAGGAGTCTATGAAGGATATGATATCAGGTTGAAGCTGAGATTCAACTCTGTCTGTCCGTTTTCAATGTGGTTCCGTTTCATCATCTTCTCTGATTGAAAAATTTCTGCACAACCAAAACACATTCAAAATGGATGAATCGCTCCAGGGACTGATTCAAGAAAACGCATGCGTTTCCGGATAGCCGCACCACAAATGGACTGGAAAAAAGGAATCACTCTCGCTGAAAACCATTATATTGATTCGAAACGCACCGCATGCGGAACTTCATTGAAAACTGACAGTCAAAATTGAATCTCAACTTCACCTGATACCATTTAAATTATACAACTACCAGTACCTTTACAGTGCAAAACGCACCACAACCGCACTGAAAACAAAAAAAAAAAGAATCCACACGCCCTGTCCGAGGAACTATGGCTGCAGTTTAAGAGACCTAAAGGGACATAGCTAGTTAGTTTTGCCATAGAAGTGATTACTAATAGCACTGACTAATAACAAAATTGATGTAAAGTCCAAATGTTACATAACTCCACCATGCTACCTTTAATCATTCCTATTGCAAATTGATACGTAATTATTCAAAGATATTTTGTGTACTGGGGAGAAGCAAAGACAATTAAAGCATTTTATTTTGTCATGTTTTTATGTTGGATTTTTTAAATTGATAAAAGTTGCATAAATAGTTTGGGATACATATCCTGGAGAAGTGATTTGATTATGACATCACTTCTAAAGTGAAACTCTGTCTGTGCATTATACTCTATAAACCTTGAAGTATGCAGCAAGTAATCAGACTCTGCAAAATTGGGTGCGTGGTTATGATTCGAAAAATACAGACTAATTTATTTCCTAGTATGGTCATCTTGGTTAATGTGCGTTAATCAGCTGCTTAGCTGTATACTTCCAAGGTTTACAGATTATATCAAGTCGTTAATGCACAGGATTTGTATTTTACATGAATTTTCCCTGTGGAGTCCTTACATGTACCCAATGTTTTCCCAATAGTGTTATGCCAATATAGTAAATGTCAGCAATGTTGACTGCTTTGAGGTGCATGGTTTAAATTATTTTCCTGAAGTGATCTCAAAACCATGAATATGCCCGAAGCAAAGCTCAGGGCATATTCATGGTTTTGAGATCACCGAGGGGAACTAATTTAAACCATGCCCCGAAAAAAAAGCAATCAATATTCGTTTTATACACCAAATATATAGATTTTTGTCATTTGGTTCATGGTTAAAAGAACCCAAAATGATTTACGATATGTTTCTCCTTTCAATGCTGACTGCGCCATGTTGTGCGCAAAATGTATTGAGCGGGCCTAGTAAAAAATATGCCCCGGGCCTAGTTAAATCCAAGCCCGCAGTTTTAACCAATCAGAGGACAGGAATCTATATATGAGGTATATAAACTTCTTTATACACTAATGATAAGATGAGCTGCTTGTTTATATACTGTACACATGTGTCACCATTTTTGTTTCTGTTCCATACGTTCTCTTTTTTAAAGGAATAAACCCTCTGTGATTTTGCATGCCCTATATGGCCATAAACATATAAGTTCAATCAATGATCTGGTTGGATCATATATTTACAGGGAGGGAAATACAAGGCACGCCGCCATTTTTATTCTGGCATGGATACAAAATTGGGGGTATTCTGGTTTTTGCCAATAGCTTGCCGATGATGCATCGCACCTTGTCATAATGCACGAATATTGAAACTCGCACACACGGTTTAAGTTGGTGCATCATTCGCGTAAAGGTTTATTTGCGCAGGTTGCCTCTACGCATAACCAAGTCTCGGCAATCGCAGTTGATTTTGGCGGGAACCGAGTGGAATCAAATAGCCCCAATTTGAGCTCCATGGCTGACGATGCCATTGCACAGGCTGGTATACAAAGCCTGGTCTCTCCCCTGTAAATCTATGGGTTTGATATAAGGTTTTCTAAAAATCATAATTTTCCCTACATGTATATGTCACTGGTTTGTTGGTCTCATACATTTAGAGGGGAGACAACAAACTGCATATCCATATATATCCATTGTGGTAGTCTCTTCATAGTGTTATTACAACAGTAGTAGAGTCTAGCCTAAAAAGAGACATGGCCAAATATGGGCGTTACCTTTTACTTATTCTACTGGTATCCAAAGCACCAAGGAGAATCCTCTTGCATGCTTTCAATATAAACTTCTTCCCAACTACCCTGTCAGAAGGACATCAATTATGTTACATTATGGAGAGGCTTTTATGGTCATCAAAATAATCCAACCAATATTTCATATTTTTGTCACAGGTATACAGTGTCATAAGCAAGCAAGTCATCTAGAACTATTTAATTTTTTTTATTGAACTGAAAATATATTATATCAAGTTGTGTGTATATGTGCAAGTTATTTTTACAGAAAAATGTGTCATTTAATAATGTCATTAGAAATGTCATTGTTAATATATGTAAAATGTTGATAGTAATTAATTAATTTACTGTGAAACAGTGATTTGGTTAACTTGTGCCAGTACCTTGTATGTTCTCTAGAAATTGGGAAAGTAATGAGAACATTATCGAAACTTTATGATAATGATATATAAAAGTACAATCTAGGATGTTTCAACAAAAGAAAAAAAAAATCTTTTCCAAAAATGAGTCGCTTGGATGGTCAGGAATTTTTTTATATATTGTCTTTTAAAATGTATTAGTGATCATTACTATATCTAACATTTGTCATATTCAAGGCTCAAAATAAGCAAGTTCGAGCTAATTTTGGTGTCAAAATGAATCAAACATAATAAACAACCAAAATGTTTGACACAAACTTTAACAAAATAGTTTTACATCATCAGAATGAAAAATGTGAAAAGGAAACAAAAAATTGGGAATTTCTAAAATAGGGTTAGAATTCTCTGTGGAGTAAATATGAAAATATCCCATTTTATTTTAATTTCCAAAATTAGGGACTGTTGAATTGTGGACAAGAAAGTAACCTTTTTTAGGATGGGGGCTTAATATCCAATAATTGGCCTGCTAAAGCACTTGTATCAAAGCAAAATTTTAAGGAAGTTAGTTTATGACCTTTTTTCAAAAGTGCTTTGTTTTGAATGTTTTCATAAATTATCCAGTAAAAGCTATGAAAGAAATAGGTTTCATTTCAGACAAAACACAGAAATGCTGATAGATACAATTAGAGACGATCAGATCTTATGTAAAGTCATTATGACCCATTCCATATCCCCAGACAAGCTGTTGTAAACATATAAATAATGGTAAATTCTGACCCATCTCTATTACTGTACCAAAAGACTGATGTTATTATAAAGATCAGTTCCTTATACAAAGATTTAACACAGAAAAAAATCCTTTAAGGCTGCGATCACATAGAACTATACTATACGAGCTATACTGGCAAGTTTGTCCTATCTATAGGACCGTTATTTTTTTCTGTGATACTATCCACGATATAAATTCATCATCACTGTACTGTTTATACATGAAGTAATTTCAGAAAGCCCTCTGATCTCACCCCAGAAAAGAAATATTGTTTTTAGGGTGAAATCAGTAAGTTGGCTAGCTGTAGTGGATTTTCATTGTGGATAGTATCATGAAAATTAAGGTCCTATAGATTGGACAAACGTGCCGTATAGCGTATAGTATAGTTCTATGTGACCGCAGCCTAAGAGGCTGCTTCAAAACTCAACAGGTGGTTGCCTGCCAGTTCAACCGGAATAAAGAATAGGCAACCGCCCAGACAGTTTTAAAGCGGTCCCTAAACATCCGACAAATTGAGGGTTGAGAGCCACAAGGGCCGTATAAAACTGCATTTCAACAATCCCAACAACAAAAGATGTTAAGATCTAATGGGTCTTTACAGATAAATGACATGTATAATAGGTTGGCACCATCAGGTCTGTAATGTTTTGTTCTTGGGATTGTTTCCTTGCAAATACAGTCTTGCCCTTGCGGGTCTCAAACCTCGAAATATATGGGACCATATAAACTTGCTGGTTTTGATGAGTCGCATGTTGAATGCACCTGTTTTAATGTGTGAACATTGTACACCTATTACAGATTTTTTTTTTTTTTAAATCGAATCTCTATTGTGTTAACAAAAATTTTGTGCAATTCAAGTACATGTTAATTATTCTATGAAATTTAAAAAAAAATGTTTTATGGATTTTTTTGGAAAAAAAAAAAGGGGTTTTCGTGGTGAATATCAGAAGTTTAACCTCTCAACTCTTTTGAAAAGTTTTTATTGATTTTATAAACCTGTAAAAAGTTTCCAGATGTCATTTTATATTGATTTTATGTTGTTATTTTTGCTTTTTAGCAAATTCTTAAAATGTTTAATGGCTCGACTCTGCACTCACCAGTTGTACTATATTCACCACAGAGAAATAAATGGTAATATCATGTGTAACTGTCACATCCCCATTTGGATACAACATTGTAAGTACTAGCATTTGTTTTAAGTATCTTGATGCAAGAATTATCTTCTCCATAATATAGAAGGAAGTGAGAAATAAACTAAGTACTGCGATCAAGCAGAACAGACGATCATAAATTGTTTAAATTGTATTTTTGTCATATATTGAATTTCTTCTACATGCATAGCATTACACAGAATCATAACACTTTGGATGTGAAAAGGCAAAAATATTTAATTTTATGATAAGAACTCACCATAATGGAATTTCCTGTCAGCTGATTCCATTTTATAGAATAGGCAAGTAGAGAACAAGAAGTTTTCAACCTAATTTATAGCAATTTTTCAGCTCCAACAATCATAATTTTATGTGAAAAAAGCAGTTCCTGAGACCTCAATGTTAGGAAAAATTAGTTCCGCAATACCCTAGTTGGATAACCCGTGGGGCACATACCTACCAAAATTTTTTCGAGTACGCCCCAGGAGATAAACATGTTCAAAGATATTGTTCAAAGATTATGAAGTCTTACATTTTCTGTTGATTGCCCTCAAAATATACAAATTTATTTCAGATTTCAGATTTTCATGAAGTGAAACTTTGCATGTGTTTTAAAGTAAGCACACGGATTGTGAATCTGTCAAAAAATCATGTTGAAAGTTACGACCTTGACACTAGGGCTGGTATCGGCAAGCATTTGCATTGTCGACAAAGCCCCCCAAACCAGGAGACCGACGTTGACACTGTCAACAATAAGTTTCGTCAATGCAGCCAAGAGGATTGAAATTACAACTTGTGGCACTCTTTAATTAATGGCGATGCTGCGATAAATGTAAATGAATGAAAATGTGATAAAAAACTTATGCTAAGACGAGTAAAATATTAGAGCAAATTTCATTACTATATGTTAAGCTGTCTATTTTTCTTGAGTATTTACTTTAATTTATTTTGTATTTTTGTCAACATATAAACAGGCTTGTCGACAACAAGTGAAGCTGTTTTTGTCGACGACATTGTCGACAAGAGGCTTGTCGATACCAGCCATACTTGACACATATTTTCACCTGTTGCGCAAATTGAAGTTTGCTGCTTTTACGGCTTGTTTGAAATGGACATTCACAAATGGGAATCAAGTATTGCCCCTTTGAGTGTAGCACTGAATGTCTTCCACACATAAGGCTAAAAAAAAATTGTTTGATTGGCGTAACCCGACC
>JXSR01S028491.1:95858-111408 GCA_000969725.1 Ophiothrix spiculata
AATGGCAAACTCATTAAAAGATTGTAATATAATAGCTGCTCCTCGTACAGACCACCTAGCAGTAAAATTAAAACTTACTGCAAAGCAAAGAGAGGAAAAGGTTTGTGGAAGTTTAATAATAGTCTGCTACATGATGATGAATATACTTATGCACTGAAGAGGCCAATAACTAAACATAATAATGAATTTAAAAATACCCTTAATAAAAGAATGTTGTGGGATTTCCCGAAAAATGAAATTAGAAGTTTCTCAATTACATACTGTACTAGTAAAAAAAGGCAAAAGGAAACAATTGAAGTACTGGAAAAGAAACTTGAAAAAATAAAGATCGAACTTGGTGAATATAATACTGCAGAAAATCACTCAAACTATGTTCAGGCAAAACTGCAATTAGGAGTTGGCATGGGCTAATATTACTGAAGGAGCTAAGATAAGATCAAAGGAAAAGTGGATTCAAGAAGGAGAAAAAGGTACTAAATACTTTTTAAGCTTAGAAAAACGAAATGTTGCGAATAAAACTATAATGAGATTACAAAAAACAGATGGTAGTTTTATAACAAATAACGAGGAACTTTTAAAAGAACAAGTCAACTTTTACAAAAACCTGTATAGCAAAGATAATGTTAATATATCTGTATCAGATAGGTAAAACCAACAATGATGTATGTCAAACATGTAATGAAAAAGATTTTATTGAACATTTTTTCTTTACTTGTAAAACCGTTAAAGAAATGTGGTCAAATGTCATTTTTTTGCTGACAGATAAAACTAAGACAAACATAAAACTTTGTGCTTCTGACATAATTTTTGGATATTCAAAAGGAAATAGATTAAATTATAGTATTTGTAATGAATACATTTCAATTGCAAAAATGTGTGTTAGTAAATATAAGTACGGTAAACATCCAAATCTTTTGTGTTTACTCACACACAAATTAAAGATAAGACATTATATTTAATTACATTTTTGTTAATCTAAGGATTTTGTAAAGAATTAATAATAAATTTATATTAAAGGCGTATGCCAGACGTATTTGTCAAAAAGAAAAAAAATAGACATAATGAAACTGCAACTAAAAAGGATATAGTTTATATATGTTGCAAATCAAATGTGTACATTAAAAATAAATCGTCATGGTAAGGTTCATTGTTATTTTTATTGCACTATTTCGCAATGATTAAACAGGGCAGTATTTAACTGTTAATAAACCATTTGTTATTGTATTTCAATTACAAACCTAAATGACTAAATGTCATTAGATTTGGGCCGTTGCGTTCTTGACTATTCGGAACTTGGTCTTTCACTTGACGTTCTCACGTTGCACTGTTTACACAAATCTGGTTTTAACAACACTACTTCAACGTGTGCACAAAAGTATATAAGGAACTTACAACAATTTTGGTAGTCGTATTAATTACCAATGGATATGTTGAAGCTCAATTAGGCCCCCCCAAAAAAATGTTTGTTTGCCCTCCGCGACCGACCCTAAAAATGCCAAAAATTTGGGTCGCGATTTTAGGTGTGTTTTTTTCTTCAAACATGCAAAATATGAAAACTCAATATTTTTGATGTAAAACGTAAAATTTAGCAGTGTAAAGTCACATTTAGTAGTATAGAATGCATATTTCATCTAAATAATGACCCACAATTTTTGATAAAGCCCTGCATTGCTTGGTATTCAAGATAAAATCCATGGAATGACATCATTCTTTAAAATATATGTGGAGAGTAAAAAAAAAAAAGATCAACCGACCGACCCAAATTTTTTAATTTTTCCACTGGAGGGCAAACAAACAATTTTTTTTTTGGCCTTATATGTCTTCGATGATTTACCGATTTTCTTTGATAGTGCAAATGAACATGTGCGATTCGAAAATGTGGAGCATACAAGGGTTAGGAGAGCTGATGTATCTAAAATAAGACATCTTTATGATGGAAGTCGTGTTAGGGCATAAACAGAACCTGAGAAGAGGGCAATATTGAATAAACATAATGAATTCAGAAGTAACACTCGCCCAGAGGCCAGCAATATAGAATATATGGTAGGTATATATATTAATGTAGTGACCAAATGGCATACAAAGTGTTGAAATAATTTGTAAGGAAGTTCGTGGTGTTTTTTCGCAAAGTTTTGTTCAATTACAATGGCATTATTCATGCTATAAATAATGAATAACACGCGTCCGTATACCAACAACATGGAGTATATGGTTTGTGTATATATATAGTACATATAGTAACAAAAAAGTATATAAATATTTTGTAAGGAAGTTTGCGAATCTTTTGCGTAAATAAAATTTCTGTATAATTTCAATGACATTATTCGTGTTATAAATTAAGTAAGTATTACACACACAAAAAAAAAAATCAATGAGGGAAATTACGGGGTAAAACAAAATGGTTAAAACAAATTGTAGAAAGTACTAAAATTGCCGATTGTCGTCAACGTTTTAGTCTCCACAAACTGCTAAAAATACTTTGAGATTTTAAAAAATTTAGTTGTATTGATGAAGCTTGGTTCCCATTGACAGGAAATGTTAGAGAGATTGACAAGTTTTAAAAAATTAGTGAAATTTTGTAGTAAAAAAGATCGCCTGTTTGCCGAACATTTTTGTGAGACGCTCGGTGGTTGGCTATTTATTGCGCCGGTTTTGTGACGCAATCTTCGGTTGGTTGAAAATCGCAATATCCAAAGGGAAATGAACGTGGAAGCCGGACTCTTGGATCTAAAAATGAAGGTAAAATTACTTTTTTGACAGGTTTAGCTTGATGACTGAACTTGATTTGGATTTATAAGAAACCTTGATGATATAGAATTATTTTAGTTGATTTTAAAACAATTTATTTCCTTATTATGAACAGGGTCCTAAACTACACCATTGCCCCAACAATTACACCTAACACCATTCATTATGCTAATTTTGTAGCTGCCAATACAAGAGTACATTTCATATCAAATTATGATCGTCATGGATATAAGACCCATGATATTTTGTGTGTACCATCTCACAATAACAACAGATAAAGTTGATGTGTATGCATAATAACAGACAGCATGGAAGAGCACCTTGTTAATTCATCGGATAAATATTGAGAAAGAAGGGTGGGATTAAAATGATCAGGTACTCGGGAGTACTTCAAAGATACTCCACAGTACCTTGTATTGTTGTGTAAATTCTGCCATCTGCAGACGCAATAGTAACCACTTTCCTGTGTGTACTGTCAACAAGGGTGGGTTTACACACCAGAGTACTTCAAAAAATACACCAGGGTACCGCTTTGGTACCATGAATTTTGTTGTGTAAATGGTGTCATCTGTAGCCTCCATGGTAACTGCTCTCCTGCTGAAACTGTTCAAATGCTGCTTCTACTTCTGGGTCCCAATCGTCGTAATCATGCGCATCTCCCCCTGGACCAACCCTGAGAAGAAACAGAAGAAGGTTCAAATCAAAACAGGCTGTAAGTTGTGAGCGACATTTTTAACACTTTATAGTATTGCTTTAAAGGCATTAGCCACAGTCACCAAAGCAAAGTTCAACTTTCCTCAACACCAACTGATTTTATTGCATTTTTAGAAAGTACATCCAACTTATAAACTAATATCCGAAACTATTCTTGTTGAACTTGAACAATTAGAGTAAAACAGACAATTATTTGTTATTTGAATTTTTCATTCTCCGGAGAATGAAAAATTCAGTGATAGTGTCTCTAGAAATAAATTATCAAACTTCTTTGTTACTAACAATATATTTTAGTGAAGAAATTGTGTTTTAAAGTATACCTAACCTTCCTAAAGAATAATATTAACTTTTAAATCAACATAAAATAATTTGGAATCTTAAAATTTAGGAAAATAGAAACTCAGAACCCCAAGAAATGAATTTGGCTGAAAATTGTCTTTATAGAGCAAGTGATATTATCTTGTTTGTTTGTTTTGATTCTATTAAGGTTTTTCTTTTATTCAAATAAGTTTTCAAACCCAAGTGGATCATGGCTCATGCCTTTAAGATGGAAGATGATACTTTTCAAGTGGTTTAGGAAAGGTATGAGCATATCAATTCTGTAAAAATCAAAATTTTGACAGAATATGAATTTTATATGTATTTTGTGCTGTTGCTCAAAATAAAAAATGCTGACTTTTCTAGAGGTTTGTGATGGGTAAATAGTCTATAACGAGAGACTTACGTTGCCGCGGCAATGGCTTCCTCTATTTGCCTGTAATCATCGGCATCGTCGTCAATATATTGATCCATATCTCCTGGCCCAAAGTTCTCATATTCCGACTCAAAATCAACATCAGAGAAACCTGCACAGATACGAACAAGAACAGATACAATTATGATATCAGTATCTTAAAATCTGCTTAGCATTATTGACAATATATATTGATGCATATCGTTTGACAGGGGGGTACTCAAATTTGGTTTGGGTAGGGACGTGACTCTGCGTAATTTGAAAAGTCACCCATCCAAATACCAATTTCCAAGAAAAACCAACCCATCCATATCCCAAATCTCCTAAATTTTTGAATCAAATTTATTCAAAAATTGCATAATTTTGCCAAAATTTGGGCTATTTGGCACAAGTTTTGTGAAGAAATGCTCTAATTTGCGCCATTGGATGCAACATTTGCTACATAAATTTGCTACCCGAATTTGCAGCACATCCCCATAACCCCTTTTGTACTAAGTAGGCTCCTCCCACCGGGTCTCCTGGCCAATATAGTTCTCATATTCTGACTTCAAATCAACATATCAGACTAAAACAAAATTAATTGTGATAAACAAAAGATTGAAATTTCATACCATGAAAATTACAGAAATACTTACAGGGGAAATAGTGGTCATCACTTTTCTTTGAAGGTTGTCCCTTCCTATTTTTATTGTGTAAGGGCAAGGTTTAACCTCCTCTTAATGAGCTGTTTGCTGTGCACTTTTTATAGGGGTCCAATACATGGGAGGTGAGGCATACCAATATGTATCTGAAAATCACTACAAGATAAAAATGCAGAGATAGCCCTATTTCTCCTGTTCTTCCCTTTTTTGAGGGTTAATCATGTTAAAAAACAAGATCATGTGTAATGTGGATACTGTAATATGGCCAAAAAAATGTTTGTTTGCCATCTGCGACCGACCCTAAAATGCTTAAAATTTGGGTCGAGTATTTTGGGTTTTTTTCTTCAAACATGTAAAATATGAAAACTCAATATTTTTGATGGAAAATGTAAAATTTAGCTGTATAGAGTCACATTAAGTGGTATAAAATGCATATTTCCTCTAAATAATGTCCAACAATCTTTGATTAAGCCCAGCATTGTTTGGTATTCACGATAAAATCCATGGAATGACATCATTCTTTAAAATGTATGTGAAGAGTAAAAAAAGACCGAACCAAGTTTTAAATTTTTCCACTGATGGGCAAACAAACAAAAAAAATTTTGGCCTTATTTGGTGAACATAGTTTTCCAATGGCTTTATAGGACAACGTATTGTTTTTGCAATTATTTTTCCAGTAAGAAATTGCAATTTGTAAATAAATCTTGCGCCGCAGGGAAAATAACCCCAAAATTGAGCAACACTAACCTGCTTCAGCAGCAGTGATGACCTTGCCATCTGCACTGAAGAACACTGGCTCATTCTGGAGAGGAAACATAAGACATTATTATTTCATTTGTAATGATTTTGAACAGCAAAAGTAATGATCTTGCCATCTGCACTGAAGAACACCTCTTATTCTGGAGAGGAAAACATTAGACATTGTCATTTCATTTGTAATGATTTTGAACAGCAGAAGTAATGATCTTGCCATCTGCACTGAAGAACACCGGCTCAATCTGGAGAGGAAAACATAAGACATTATTATTTCATTTGTAATGATTTTGAACAGCAGAAGTAATGATCTTGCCATCTGCACTGAAGAACATCGGCTCATTCTGGAAAGGAATAACACAAGAAAAATCAGTCACACAAATTGATTTGTATTTTGAAGGGGTTGATGTCTAAATTTGCACAATTCATATTCAACTTCATCTGCTTTGTAACATAAAGCTGACCTTCCAAGTTTGATGAATAGGGTGACGTTTACTTCAAAAATAGTTCACTTAATCAGATCTGATCTGAGAATTAAAGAAACCAAACTTAAGGTGGTTTCAGAGTAGCTGTTGTTAACAGCAGACGACCAAGGTTGTAGTTGCGGCAGACGACCAAGCATTTGCAATTTTGAATTGATGTAATGTTGCACGACACATTTGCATATTGCCGCAATGGACTGTTGCAAGAAAAGTTGAATTTATTCCAACTCAAAATATTGTGTTGTTGCAACCATCACGACACAGTAATCGATATATTGGCTTGTCATACTTGCCGCAAAATTTTCCAGATGCTACAAGGTCAAGTTTGCGCACTTTCGACTTTATGTGAATGCAAGAAAATCTTTGCATTTAAAAATGCAATAGTTTTGGTGTCTAGTCTTGGGTAAGTGGCTCTTGAAATGATGATTTTTCTGGTAACAGTGTCGCATTCAGGAGCCACATGCACTGACATATGTGACCGTCCATCTCAAATGAGCCGTAAATGGAGTAAACTTCATTTTGTGCCACAGGTGAAAATACATATCAAGGTCGAAATTTGCCGAAATCGATGTTTTGACAGATTCACAATCCTTGTGCTTGTTTCAGAACACCGGCAAAGTTTTATTTCAAGAAAATTATCGGAAACATGAAATATATCTGTATATTCTTAGCACAATCATCATAAAATAAAGGGCTTACGATCTTTAACCGCATTGATCTAAGTTATACATTTTACTCCCTGACAACCTTTGACGGACCATAACTTGACTTTTGAAATCAAGTGAATTTATTGAGGTGCCATTTAATCCTTATAGCATGGTCTTTGTAAATATTTAAAAGAGGTAAATTGACAAGAGGCTGCATTTACTGCTGGTTTGGGATGGACAGTCACATATGGGAGACAAATTTTGAGGGTCTTTTTTCTTAATTCTAAAAGGGTGTCAAATGAAAGCTAAAACTCCAGCGCTTGTGCACACAATCTTCAATTACATTTGCGTATTCCGTATTGGTGCAGGAGCCATTTGTTCGAGGTGAGGCGATACTTATATAGCAGCCATTGTAGATACAATTCACTTGCATTTATATAACAAACTAATGCATACACTTAGGCATGAGAATGCACAGCAACGAACAATCCTGAAATTGATTCTAAACGGTGAAAAAAAGGCTCAAATTCAAGAGAAAATGTTAAGATTCAAACAGGAAAAAACCTGAATCCAAGTTTAAACCTTACACATTCTTATGTCTGCATATTGAATGGTAGATTTGTCGGTATAAAAAAGAGAAATCATTTAAAAAGCCAAAACATTTCACATCACAGAACCTATACTTACTGTAAATGGTGCATCTCCAGATGCCGCTGTAGCTCCAGCCGTTGATGACGATGCGACAGGCTCCTTTGGCGCCACTAGGGGTGAATTTTTGGTACGCCCCCAATCACATGCCCTCCTTTCTATCAGCTGTAACCACATCTGTCTAACATCTCTGAAAGTATGGAAATAAAAATTAAAAATAGGTTTGGAGTTTTAATGATTGTACTTGCTCATTCATATCTTTTATATTTCAAGAAATCTTGTGGTAGCAAAATTTGAAGAGTAAACTCCATCTTCAAAATAAGCTCCTTCAAAATTGTGTTTAAATATTCAAACAATAATGCTTTTACACAGTCCATGTTTACACGTTATTCAAAATTCGAGTTACCTGACAAGGTCCAAGCATGACGGTCGCGATGAGTGGTCACGAGAACTTGGTTTGGCAATCGCGGTAATAACCAATCACATCTTTTTGTGCAAAAACAGAGAGTTTTTTGTAGGGGAATATGTGGACCTAAAATTTATTAACTTGTCTATAATGCACCAAAGTAGCTCGCTCCTCCCCTCCCTACTTCAACATTCCTTCATGCTCCCTATACATAACTTATATATTCGCACATGTACAATACAGCCAAATATGCATGACTGATTGGCTTATATAATTGGAAATGATATCACTGACTTGTATCTCCTAGCACGTTCATTCTTGCCATACCAGTGACCTCCAAACAAAAGTATACTGGCTGACCGGGAAATTAAAAAAACGCACATCTTTCATATGTCAAGCTATGTGCAAAAACTATTGGTTTGACCTTCGATGGATTTGAATGATGAATATATTAACCTTTTATTTTTAAACCTACAACAAATACTCACTTGTCTATTGATGCATGTACCACCATATTCTTTGCATTATTGAAGATTTGGGTTATTTTTGAAGATAACTGGGAGTTCTCTTGTTCCCTGTCGTAATCCTCAAGAAGCTTGCCTGCAAGCTGAGACACAAAACAGTACAACAAATATAACAAGAATATATAAAACTTTGTTATTATTTATTTTAAAGAGGTGTGAATGGCTGGATGCTGAATTTTGTTGTTTCAGATAACTTCAACCATTGGCTTGATGGCTTTAATGACCCGCTCCCTTTTGAGGAAAAAAACAATGGATGAAAATATTAAAACCAGGTTGTATAGATAAAGCAAAAAGCAAAATTGTCTCCAAATTGTCAGGAAAATTCATTTTTTTTTTTTTGGGGGGGGGCTTAGTTTTTGCACTTCTTTCATTTGTTTTAAAATAAACTTTGCTCATATATGAGCTTGACCCCAGGTCATGCATAATTCAAGATACTGGTCACTCCCCCATGCATGGTGCAAGTTTAGTCCATGTTCGATCATGGGTTTAAAAAGTTAAAGGTGAGACTGTAAAAAGAACACGGATGACCTCAATTTATCTCTCTGAACATATTTTTAGATCTGATCACAGATTACCTTTAGACCTCAAATTACCATGGTCAGACTTTACCAGAATAGTGCCGAAACACAAGGAGTATTTACACTGCAATTTAAACCCATGTGAGGTCAAGGTTCAAAGAGTAATAGAAACTTGACCTTTGATGACTTTAATTTAACTTTCTGAAAGTTTTCAGTATTTTACCTCAAATGACATTTGACCCTGAACAACCTTGACCTGATCCCATCAAGATATCCCATGGACTAAGTACTATTCATAGTTCATGTGGGGTCAAGGGTTGAGGACCTATTGCAGTGACCTTGATATGACTTTAAAGCTGGTTTCAGACTAGCCTGTCGTGCTGTCGCACGACCATACGACAGGCACAAATTGAAAGTGCGCAAACTCAACCTTATTGCATCAGAAAATGTTTGCGGCAAGCATGACAAGCCAATATATCGATTACCCTGTCGTGATGGTCGCAACGACACAATATATTGATATGGAATAAATTAAACATTTCTTGCGACAGACCATTGCGGCAATATGCAAATGTGTCGTGCTAGAGTACGACAACTCAAAATTGCAAATGTTCTGTGGAGTGCCGCAACGTCATGTGCCGCAACGACAGCTAGTCTGAAACCACCTTAAGTCAAGGTTCTAAACACTTTTAGCCTCAAGTGACCTTTTTCTAGCATTGACCAGACACAACCAAGATCCTCCCATCATCATCATTATCATCGGTCGTCCGTGGACGGAATGGAAGAAGCACTGGCTACATTTTCGGACCAGATTTCCCTGTCGTGCATAATACATTGGATCTCTTGTAGATCTAGGTTGAGATCACTCTTGATGGTGTCAGTCTACTGAAGGGAACTTCTGCTTCTGTTTGATTTCCCATCCGAGGGAGTCCAGAAAATCAAATTAGAGATGGGTTGGTCAGTGGTGCGGAAGCAGTGTCCAGCACTACATAAACAGCGTTGCCTGATTGTTGAAGATATTAGAGGGATATCACCATATACTCCAAGATATTCCCAGGCCAAAGACTATTCATGATTCAAGTTTGGTCCAAGTGGGCCATGGGGCAATAAGTTAAGAGTTATATAAAATGATATAAGATAACCTCAGGTAAAGTTTTTGAAAACATTTTGGATTTGACCTCAATTTAAGACATTTGACCTTAAGCTGCCCACAAAAAAAAAAATTCAAACATGCACTGAACTCAACCCTTTCATGTTCATGGCAAAATATTTTGTTTGACATTGTAGGCCTTACCATTCAAAAAAAAAAAAAAGACTGATGTGTCTTTCTGTACCAGGCGGAAAAAAAAAACTGAGTAGGACAGGCAGCTTTGGGCAATTTTGGAACTAAAATATGCTCTAGGAGCACATTTGATTGATAAAATTTGACTTATTAGACAAAAACAAAAAACAAGTTTGTTTCCCGTGCGCCACGCGCGTTTCGTCTTGGCGTCATTATTTGCGCATTTCATTTTTTCATTTGATATTTCAGAAAACGAAAATCAAAATAGCCAATTTGATAAAAAGAACGGGGAAAATTGCAACATTTTTACTTCACTTCACTTCACTTCATTCAGTTTTATTTTCCATAAAAAATATATTACACAGATTAAAAACACAATTAAAACACATTGTGGAGGATGTGATCAAAAGGCTGGGCCCGTTTCATAAAGATTTGAATCAAGCGTACGTTTGATTTCAAACGTAAATTTACATTGTATAAGCCTACTTTACGCTTGATAAATCAAACGTACGCTTGATTCAAATATTTATGAAACGGGGCCCAGGAAGGCCACAGGTAATCACAACCTTATAACTTAAAGAAATACAGTTAATTACAAAACAAATAACCTACAAATACAAATAACCTATTCAAAAACCATATTTGCTCCAAACAAGATATTAGTGATAATCTGATAACAGTTGACGGTTTAGCTGAGTACGGAAGTGTTTTATTGATTTTGAGTTTTTTATTTTGTTATCAATACATTTCCAAAGAATAGGACCGTAAGTTTTAACAGACTGATCTGAAAATACTTTTTTGTTTCTTGTTAGATTAAAATCATTTCCATTTCTGGTGTAATAGTCATGGGAATCACTATTTTTGGAAAAGAAACTTTTGAAGATCTGTGGGAGTTGATTAAGAGAATACCTAAACATAATAGCACCAACTTCAAGTTTATAAGTATCATACACATTCAGAATATTTAATTGTTTGAATAAAGGAGCAGAATCGCTTCTATAGTGACTATTTGTAATTGATCTTACAGCCCATTTTTGAAGTTTAAATATCTTATCTACATAGGTATGGCACATATTTCCCCAGACAATTATGTTATAATTGATATAGGGTAATACAAGAGTGCAGTATATTGTATAAAGTATTCTTTCAGGAACAAAATATTTTAATTTGTTAATGACACCAATATTCCGTGAAATGGTTTTTGTAACATCGTCAATGTGTTTTTTCCATGATAGATTCTCATCAATAATAACACCTAGAAATTTTGTAGTAATAACTCTTTCTAATCGTGTATCATCTAATTCAACAAATATTTTGTCATCTTTTTTTGTATTTCTCTGGCGTGTACCTATTAACATGTAATTTGTCTTCTTAGCGTTAACCGATAGTTTGTTTGCTTTAAACCAATTTGTTACCTCTTTTAATTCATTATTTAGATAATTCATTTTACTAGCAAGATCCTCATGAGAATACAGAATAGTGGTATCATCAGCAAATAACACAAATTTCAATACTGAAGAAGTATTTACAATGTCATTAACATAGAGAATAAATAAAAGGGGGCCGAGTATGGATCCTTGTGGTACACCGACTAGAGGTCTTATTATTATAAATAACGTATTGCTTTCGATTACTTAGGTAGCTGTTGAACCAATCGTAAACTTTACCACGGAACCCATAATATGTTAATTTATGCAGTAAGATGTCATGGTCAATGGTGTCAAAAGCTTTTGACAAATCTAAGAATATTCCGATTGATTGCTTGTTATTTTCAACTGCATTACAGATCTTATCAACAAAGTCGACTATGGCCATATAAGTTGAATGACCAGTATGAAAACCATATTGATTTGGATTTAGGATTTTATGTTTATCAATAAAATCAACACATCTGTTAAAAACTAATCGTTCAATAATTTTTGAAAATCTTGGCAAAACTGATACTGGTCTGTAGTTACTAAAGAAGTGTTTTCTTTTCAACAAAAACTTGAAACTGGACAGGTTTCTTACTGAAAAAATCATCACCCATGCGGATTTTCTATCAAACTTTGCCTTAGCACCTCTTGAACAATAGAAAAAAAAGAAAACAAAATAAGATAAATAGACGCATTTCGCATTTAGGTTTTTTGACCACCGACAGGAAACAAACTTTTTTTTTTTGCCTTATACAATTTTCAATTGAAGTATATGTTCCAGGAGTATATTTAACAAACAAGCTCCTTAAACCTTAAACCTGGTGCATTTTTCAGAGTCAAACATGCTCCTGGAGCATATTTCTAAGTCATACTTCGTCATGTGAGTGCAAGAAAGTCGTATCTGCAATAGCTGCCATCTGTCACATATTTGGATTGCACACTGTCTAATCTCCAATCTTGGGTCAGTGGTTCTTGAATTGGTTCTTCAGGTGACACGGTCAGTGGTTCTTGAAATGGTTCTTCAGGTGACAGTGACATAAGATTAAGACAGGGAATTTTTGATGGATTTTTAACAATCTTGTGTCAAAGTATAAAATAAAAATAACTTAGGGCAGCCATTGCAGATACGACTTTCTTGCACTCACATGGCGAGTCTTATTCTTAGTAAAACAAGCTTCTGGAGCATATATTTCAACTTGAATTTTATCCATCAAATATGTTCCTGGAGCATAATATTAGGGTCTAAATTGTCAAAAATGCTCAAGGAGCATATATTAGGGCCAAATTACACAAAAGTGTCCGGCCAAGCTCTTACCTTGAATATTTGCCCTAGGCATTTGTAGTTGTCCGTGTCCGGGTTACTAGATAATGTCTCTATAATTTCATGCTGGGCTTGCCTGTACACACCTGTCTTCCTTGCCTGATTATCCTATGGTCCTGGAGCATTATTTAAGGCCAAAATCATACTTACCTTGAATATTTGCCCAAGGCATTTGTAGTTGTCCGTGTCCGGGTTACTGGATAATGTCTCCATCATTTCATGCTGGGCTTGCCTGTACACATCTATCTTCTTTGACTGATTATCCTATAGAGGTAAAATGAAAGATTTGCCCAAACGACATGTCAAAATGTTTGCTGTGACTTGTACATTCCAAATATATACTTTCATAATGTTTGGAGTACTTAGTTTAATTATTTAATAGGCGATCACTATTTTAGAGAAAAAATACTTAAGTCCAAAATAGCGATTATTGATTAAATAAAATCAATACTCGATACAGCCTTCATATTCACTATAAATGATACACACCAACATACAAGAACATATACCTAATATGTATTCAATACCCTTTTGCACTTTAAAGTTATAGAAAAGTAAGAACTTTAAACGCTTATATCTCAAAACGTATATTATGTAACTTAACTCTTTCACTCCGGCAAGCCACTCATAGCGGCTCTCAAATGCGTGAACAAATTTCTAATTCGACGCAATTCATTCAAATTGCTCTAAAAATATAACTACTAGCCTAAATTGGTTGAAAATTTGCCAGCAAGCAGTTGAAACAAAGGGCTATCTAACACCATCATTTTCATCAGCAAAGAGGGTAACCCTGGTGCACTTCAATTATCATAAGCTATCATAAAGTGAGGTGTCTGTGAGCCGCTCTGAGCGGCTTGCCGTCCAAATAGGACAGATTGTTAAAATTTTATTCCGGAGTGAAAGAGTTAAGTACTTCTTCCACTACAGTCTTCAATTTCAATCCTTGGTCACCACCGGCCATAGTATCGATTGGGTCAATACGAAAGTTTTGGACAGAGAAGACTGAGAGTACCTCTGTCAAGTGCGGGAGGCCATTTACATCAAAAAGAAGAAACCTTTATTGAACCGTGACCAAGGATTGGAATTGCCCTCCTTATATAATGGTCTCTTCTGATTAGCGCCACCAAGGTCATAGGAGGTCAAGAATCCTCACAACATCACAGGATTTCTTCTGATGAGGACATGTGTTACATTTCAAAAATTCAAGGTATGTGAATTTTCACCTATACTCTATACATCTTGAAGTATGCAACAAGCAGCTGATTTACACACAAAAACCAATATGACCATACGGGGAAGTAAAATAGTCCACATTTTCCAAATAAGAAAGATGTACCATATCTTGCTGAGTATTCAAATAAACTTATTTTTAAGGCTTGTCCATGTGGTAGCAACAAAATTAGCCACAAATAATACCAAAATCATGAACGATTCATGTAGAAAAATATTAATACGCAGTGATTTGGTCTTAATCAATCCTAATCAATCATTGCTAGTCTCTTACACAATACAAAACCACAAGTTCACAATGTTGTAGAATACAAGGGATGTGTTGTGGATCTTGTAGCAGAGTCTGATTGCTTGTTGCATACTTCAAGATTCACAGAGTATAGTGCTGAAAGTCTGTTTTAACTATCTCAGTATGAATATTATTCTTACTTCTGAATTTAAAAACAATTCTGTGAGAAAGGCTGTAGCTCCTCGTAACCTATGTACGTCTTCCGGATGCTTCACCATGATGCCTCTGTTCAAACAGATATCTTTGGCTCTGCAATCAATCATAATTTTATGAAATATTTTAAACAAGTTGGTTCACGAACCACACGTCTCGCCTGAAGGTGGTTCGCAAAGTATTTCAGCAAAAAAAATTATTAGTCAATGTTGGACCATAGATTTAAGAATTTGGTCCATGTGGGGTCAAGGATTTACAAGTTATGACCATAACCTTTAAATGACTCAAGGTTACCTTTTTGACCATTTGTGAAAATTTGACCTCAAATGACCTTTGACCCCGTCTGAACTTGAAATTGGGTCAAGAGCTATTCATGTTCAAAGTTCAATTCATGTGGGGTCAAGAGTTCATGAATTATGGCTGTGACCTTGAAATGACCTCGGATGACCGCGGGTCAACTTTTTACCATTTTGAAAATTTGACCTCAAATGACCTTTTGACCTTGACTGACCTTGACGTGGGTCAAGGGCTATCCATGGCCCAAGTTTAATCTATGTAGGGTCAAAAGTTCATGAGTTATGAGCTTGACCTCGAAATGACCTCAGATGACCTCAGGTCAACTTTTTGAACATTTTTGAGATTTGACCTCAAATGACCTTTTGACCTTAAATGACCTTGACCACACCTCCCAAAAGTTTTGCAGCGCGAGTTTATCCCGAGACCCTTCATGTCACCAAGTTTCATTACCGTAGGCCTAATGGTTCCGGAGATATGCTGCGGACGGCGCACAGAAAAGTGGCTGGTATGTCTCTTCCTCACTATGTGCAGGCGAGACAAAAATGAATAGACATGGACGACACAAATATAAAAATAGTTTCATTTGTAACATTTTCTAACTTTAATCCTAATCATAAATCAACTACAATTTTCACAGTTGTTACCAAAAATCATTTCAAGGTGTAGGTACTGATCACATTCTACTAGGACTCATCCGGAAGTAGTACATTTCCCGGGGGGGGGGGTACTCAAGTTTGGTTTGGGTAGGG
>JXSR01S028492.1:0-18228 GCA_000969725.1 Ophiothrix spiculata
GCCTTTGAAAATATGTCTATTGCACAAATGAAAATGAGCAAATATAAAAAAGTGTAACTTTATAGTTTGAATCAGCATTTCACAGAACAAAATTTTCCCCATTTATCTTTCAAATTTTAAAGGCAATTGAACTGGATTTATTCTCATGTACGTCAGCCATTCTTCACACTACTACTTCAAATCTACTTATTTGTTTATGTACAGATCACATGACAACAAGATATCACTATTTGGTTACTGTGATAACTTTGTTTGACTTGATGCCTTCATTTTATTTCAGTACCGACAGGAAGATATAGAGGAGAGATTGTCCAATCTGACTGAAGTTTTCTTTGCAACCAAGCAACCTTTTTATGGGTGGTTGCTTTTTAGATAGTCTTATTTCAGAAATATACATTATGGGAAAAATGTGATGACTCGCACAAAAAAGGGGGACTTTGCGACAGAACACTTGTCAAAATACTGGTGAAAATAGGCAGCAAACAATAAAGAAAATAATAAGAATTTCCAGCAGATTTTCTGTTGTAAAATTTGATCGCCTTGATCAATTTCGACAAATAAGGTGTCATTTTAAAGCTTACAGAATGCTGTAACAGATGAAATGATAAAATCAAAATTGATATCATCTGCAAAGTCCCCCCCTTTCAGGGTGAGCCATCACAAATGGAGTAGCCACACTCTCAATACTGATGGTACACATTGTTATTTACTGACCATCATGTATGAGATTAAAAAAATACACCCTATAAAAACCATATAAGTTGATATATTTGCTTTAGCATTCAACAGCTGATAAATTTATTGGTGGTGCATGTATAGCCATTTAGTTTTCTGTCTCATATGGTGTAGAAGTGTCTGACGGAATGGTTTTTAAATTCAAATTTTAAGTAACAAAGATTGGACACAAATTTGAACTGATGCCAATTGTGAATACTTTCTTATCAGTATTGGTAAATATAGCAGATACAAGTTTAAACATCAATAGTCAAATAATACAGAGACATGATTATCAGAGAACAAAGTGACAGTTAGTGAATTCATTCTCTGAAATTTACTCAGTTGATAAGAGTATTTGGCCAATATTCTAGGTTCAAATCCTGGGTGGTCAATTGTTGTTTCACTGATTGTCACTTTATTTTGTGGAGTATGTTTTTACTTCGCAATTTTTGTCAATTGATCAATTTGATTCCACTTTCATTCCAAAAAGAAAGTGTACAAATTGAAAAATAATGTATTTTTGAAATGCATTGCTTGAAATAAGCTTGCTTCTATAACTGATTTGAACCAGACATGACAACAAGATATATATCATTGTTGGTTTTGCCAGTTAACTTTGTTTAATTTGATACTTTGCTTTAATTTATTTCCTAGCATAACACAGCTTTGGAGTGTATACAGAAAATGGTAGTAGCTGATTGGCTGAAGTAATCAACTTTTGACCAATCAGATGCAGCATCTACTCTGACATCATATGAGGAATATTAATGACCTAGATTTCTCCTTGGTGTGAACGTCTTTCCCAGATATGCTGTCATAAAGTTTACAACCAGCATTACACCTGTATTCTCATAAAAATGTATGATACCAAAGTGTTTGTACATAAGACGCTTCCATGGTTACAATAACAGCAGTGCATGGCTAAAATTACCATTTTACTTTATCACTTATGGACTGCAATAGACCATATCGATAATTGACATACTCCCGCCGTTGATGGGGTAAATCCACAGAATCGGACTGGGAAAGGAACTCAGAGCGAGAGCAAGTAGTGTATTTATCATACTTGGCCTCGTTCTGAGTTCTGATTCAATGATCCCAAAAATAGTTAGTATATCTTCTTTTTTCAATGATCCCAAAAATAGTTAGGATATCAAGAAAATAGTGATTGAGGTATTTCATGTTCACTGAAAGTTTTGCTACTTTTTACACACTATATATATAACCATTGTTGGTGTGCAGGAGAAGTAGGGTCTGTAGATTATGCACTAGCCTTGGCTATTGATTCACTCTCAGAAACCTCTATCAAAATGGCCACAACAATGTGTTGAAAATGGTTAACACTGTAACAACTTTTTGACAAAAATCTCCATATTTTGTGCAGTTGGGATATCTGATCTTGTTAAAATTTTACTAGCTTATAAATAAGAATTCTTTTCAATTTTTGTTGGAAGCGCTTGAACTTAAAGTTTAGTGTAAGAAGCTGTTGCTAACATTGAAAATCTGAATTTATATTTGTAATTCCAGTACTAAGTGGCCTATTTGTGCTACCATCTTAGAATATCTGAACAAAAACTGATAACCAGAATGAGATTGAAAAAAAAAATATCACCTTCTTTGGAGAAAACTGGTTACACCATTTTGAAGATGTTTACTGTCAACAAAATCAATACTCAAGGCAACACATAATGATGCTAGCCATCATAATATGACGACAAATGTGATAGTTTATCATGTGTAAGCACAAACTTGCAATGAACACGACATTTTTCCATCTCATTTGTGGAAAAAGCTGCCAAAAGCCTGTCCCCTAAAATTTAATCCAAAGTGAAATTTGGAAGAACTTAATCATATTAAAGAATAAAAACAAAACACATTTTAATTATATCCTCTCGTAAAATATTGATAAAAACCATTACCAAATGAAAAACTTTAAATTGGATTTTATAGTGTATTTGGTCAAAAATATTGTTTTTGTTCAGAATTCAGCTGTAATGGGAAAAAAGACACATCTTTTGTATTCTAAACATACAAATGAAACTTTAATAATTAAAAGTTTCTGTGCACACTATGAAACTTTTTACATAACTTGTTGAATAATATCATGATTTTGTACTTCAGTTTTTGTAAAAACTAATTATTGTACTTACTGATCAAGAAAAATGGTTACAAATAAATTTTCACTTACCTTTTACATTAAATCTGATGCCAACTATATATTCACATTGGTTGAGTCAGGTAAGTTCCAAATGGACTCATCTTGTGCGTCATTTCCAGCTTTTATATTGCCAGCTAATTGTGCTGATGAGGTAACACAGTGGTAGAAGGGTCTGCACGTATGGAGGCAGGGCGTGTTGAGCACCTAGTGTTTATCTTGACTAACTTTGAAGAGTAGCACTGATGTTGCCAGCCTAGTTGCCTGTTAATTGGCACAACCATATAATGATAATATGTGCCCTATCCTATCTAAAGGTACCTTAAGGTCGGCATAGTATATTACGAGATACGAGCCATTGAAGCTGAGTATAGTCAACAATTACGTCCAAGGTCGAATTTCTAATTCCATCCGAAACATTACCTTTGAAGTGTATTCTATCATATTAATCAGGTTCCAACATCCAAAACATTGGAAAAATGTGTTAAAAACCAAGATAAAAATCTTCCCTCCATTCAAGTTTTACTCAGTACAAAAACTTTAAACTTGATTTTCTCAGAACTTTAGTTTTCTGATTCAACCCTATTCCTTTTACCAATTGGTTGGTTGGTAATGGTTGGTGATGTGAGATCCCTCCTCTAATTAGGAGCACCATGTTTAACTGGCCCGTACAGTTTATAGTTCCACAAAAAAGATCAATTGATGCAACTCACAATTAAAGTCAAAACACATTAGTTCACAAAAAACGTAATGCTTTATCTATCTATATTATAACAGTCATAGTTCCCTCCTATGCGTCAGGAGCAGCATCGAGTGTTTACAACCAATGTTGTTTTTTTTCAATTTGGATTAACTTTGTAACTGAACATCCAATAACCAAAAGCAAGGTGTGATTTTAAAGCTTATATTTCAATTTTCAGATAAGAAAAAAACCTCAATTTTGCTTTTGGGACCCTTAAGGTACCTTTAGATAGGATGGGGCACATATCAGCATGGCTTCTGATAGAAAATAATGTTAAAAGCAGGGATGAGACAGTTCCTCTTTTCAGCTGATTTCCTTGTTTTTGTAAATGTTCATGTGCTAAAATGTTAGCTTTTTCATTCATTTTCAGCCCATTTTTTACCTTTTACCCCAACTTTACGATGCTTTTCCTCGTTTTTGTCAACTGGCCTCTCACACCCCTGTAAAGGTGGTAATTAAAGCCTGTACCTTTGAGCCGCTTGCAGAAAATGCAATTATAATACAGATTAAATGCATTTTAATCTGTATTTTTGCTACTGAGTTTCTCAGTGCAAAAAAGTGGTGTTGTCATTTGAAAGGGTTAGCCCATGTACAAGAAAACTATCATTTTTTCGACCCTTTGTGGATGTCATCCTTTGCTTCTAATTTGTTTTAAGTATCCAGCCCAATTGGGCTTCATGTGCATGACTGCAAAAGTGTAGATGCATGGAAAGGCTTGAGCTGCTGGACACTCCTAGATAATTGCCATGGAAAAGCAAATAAACATGACACCAAAAGACTAGAGCAGGACATCTTTAACATCATAGTAAACATAGTTGGTCACTGTATTTGATTGCATGTCAAGGAACTGGTCAGTGGCAGAAACGATTACATGGGAATAGTGGCAGGAAAAAAAAGAGGGAAAAGAGAAAGAAAAGAAAGAGGACGTAGTTACAGGTCTATAAAAGTAACTATTCAGAATCTTTGACCCCTTGTCAAATATACTGGCAGTTACAAAATGGTGAGCATTGTAGCCCCGATATAGAGCCGTCCTTGCCCTAACTTTCAGTTACTGGCGCAAGGCTCACTCCAAAATATTCCTCTTTGTTTTATTATATACTAGTAGTAGGCTTGACTTAACATGACAAAATAAAAATACTGTGAGAATGAAAGATTTTATAACAATTTTAGATGAAATTGGCTACATTTTACAATTTTTTCGCACATTTAACAATTTTTTCGCACAATACGTGCGCAGTGCACAAAATCACAAAGGCCATGTCACTTCCTCCCCCTTTACCCTTACAGCAGCTGCCCAATGAACTATATAACTATTTGCTTTTGTTTTTAAAATATATGCAGCTACCCACTGATTTTTAGCCGAAAAATTTTCACACGCTACGCGTGCTTTACTAAAACATCACATCAGTTTGAGTAGCGTGCATTGAAAAAACATAACATCATTTTCCATTGACCATCCCGCTTGCCCCCCACCCCCTGACCAAAGAAGGCAGGCACGCCACTGAACAGTGGTTAATAAGTATAAATGTCACATTAAGAATCCTTGGATTAAGAATTAAGAATCCAAAATTATTTTTTGTGAGAGCTCTTTTGCTTCAGTCATGTTAAACAAATTAGAAAAAAGAGACTGGACCAAGTATTAAAAATGTAAAAACTCAGATGAGAAGTGGTGGATACTAGTCTCAAAATTTCAGAGTTCGCTCATATAAATTCACAAGGTAATAGCAGGGGGTCTTTGAAAATTTGTGGGCTCAATCGGATCGGCATTCGCTCAAGCTGCAGGCGAGTTGCCAGCAAGTAGAAACATCTGTGGAGGAACTATTCTCTGTCCATCTCATATTGACTCCCATACCATTCTCCAAGAGGTAATTATTTCAACGATCAATGATGATGTGCAGGAACTGAAATAAAATTTGCAAAATAATGCTTTGCAATCAATGCGCTTGTCTAATATAGGGCCTGAAATAAATTACATTATGTTCCAATACACTTCAATGCACTTTACTGTAAGTTCTTTGTAGCAGCAGGTAGATCGTCACAATCATTTCACTTCATTTAGGCATTTGGCTTCCTTTTCAAGAACACATCATCCTATCGGTACTTAGATTGTAATATTTACCCTTTTTGCAGCTTCCCATAACCTGGGTGGGGCAGACTATGTTTTACAAATCTAGTGTCAGTTTTAAGTGCAGGAGGAAGACCGGAGTACCCGGGGAAAAACCTACGGAAGCGAGTATGGACTGAAAACCAAATGCACATACAGCGCCAGGACCAGGAATCGAACCCGGAACTCAGTGGTGCAAAGCGAGGGAAACACCGCTACACTAACCCGCTTCCCCAAATATAATAGAGATTTTTTTTTTTTTTTTTGGGTGGGTAGATATTTCTTGGACTGAATGTATGTTAAATGAGCTGAAAGATCACCTTGGCATGACAGCTTACTCTGACAATAATGTATGGTTAAAATAAACTTCTTGTCGCAGTAGACCTACATGTTGAAATTTGATTTATGTACCAAAACATACAACAAACGTGAAAATATTTTTACGTGACCAACATGGTATTTTCTCCAGACATTACATTTATATCAAGGATAGTCAATCACATAGCTTATGAAATTGATTTCAAATATCCGCATAATGAACACAAACAGTTCAATTAACTGATTGTGGATGGTCAAGATTAGACACGGTGAGCCAAATTTATTCTTTAGAACAAGCGTTTAATCTAGCCAACCAACAATAATATGAAATCACTTAATAACTGGCAAATTGATAGTAAAGCATCACCCCTCTCACACACAATGGATTGTGTCCAAAAATATAGGGGGACTGATATATCACGGTGAATTGTGTATAACACTTCTTTAACTCCTCCTTAAAGTGTGGTGATTGAATGCAAGCTCTGATCTACCGATGCTCGGCCATGTTCATCGATGCTCAGCTGATTTTGCCATTGTTACTACTCAGCTGAACCTCTTGCTAATGCTACATTTGCTTAAAGCAATACTATAAGATTTTGATCAAAAATGGTTTATATTAAAAACAGCATAAAATGAAGCCTCTAAAAGTGTTTTCAAATGTATTTTGTCAAAAAAATTGTTTTGCCACTGACAAATGGATTAAAAGCACATGCATGTTTTCCTATACTAATACATGTGGAATTAAATTTGGGATTCCAAATTTCATTCAACATATGACCATAACAGAAATATTAAGCATTTTTAAGTCAAATCATTTGGAGGGTATTATTACCTGCCCAAAACAAACCCATAAAAGCTACAAAATCAAAAGTGATGGGTGATTTCCTTAAAATTACAAAATGACACCCCGGGAATGTCACTGCCATTTTTTAACAGGAATCTGCTCTTTTACTATATTTTTTTACAGTGTACATTTCTTGAATATCAATTAGCATTCTACATTAAAAGTTTTCAAATATTGTGTTGCATTCAACAACCTATTCATACACCACAAAGCTTCAATCAAATGGGAGCAGTACTTTTGCACAAGAGAATCGTTATAATGGTTCATTTGGGGGGCATTTTCCTTATAGAAGAGGGAAACACATTCAACTTGTGTAATAAGGAAAGGGAGTCATGCTAAATTTTTATCTGGTCATTTAAGTTATTTTTGCAGGGAACAATGTCTTTGTCATGTAGGCCTCTGCTGGCTCTGGAAAACTAAATACAGAGAACATCATTTGAAGTCCTTCGGGACATCCTTTTTCAGGGCTCTTTTTCAATATTTAATAACAAAATGTCAGTTTAGGTAAATGTTAATATAATAATAATATCATACTACAGAGTGTCCACGAATGATAGATACCCGGTTTCAAAAAATCAGAAAAAATATTAAATCATAATTTTTCATAAAACCAACAACTTTTCTACAATAGTGGATAAGTCTTCTACATTTTGCATAAGTTTCATCAAAATATCATTGTTCATTGCTTTGTGCGATGAGCTAATTATAAATCGATACCAACATGGTTTTGTACAAATAATCATGCAGGTATAGTACTTGCAATATGCACATTTACCAATTTGTAAAGTTAATGAATACAACTTGACCAACTTCAGATCTTCTTTCCTTGCTTTTGCAATTTTCTATGATCTACTAAAAGCATTAACTTGCAGACTTCTGTTGAATATGTCAACATACCACCGCGCGTCGAGGTCTCCGTCGACAAATACTGGTCCTAATATTGAGTTAATACCCATAATACCCATCAAAACTAAAATCTTAAATTGTTATTTACGTTTTAACTTTGGAAAAGTATAAGAAGGTCTCAGTGTAGTCAGTTTTAATTAAAAGTTCAATAATTTCTCTGATTACAAATTGAAAAATCAACAACATTTGACCAAAGCCTTACCCATTGGTCCACAAATAAATCCGATAGCCGGGTATCAATCATTCGTGGACACTCTGTACAATTCACCAGATGTTTGCGTTTTGAACTCGACAACCAAAAAGGGTGGTGGAGTCACATTTTTCACTGTGGTCGTTTAGTTTTTTTAATGAATCTTTTGAAGTATAAGAGATATGGCAGTAAATTTGGTATCAAATGAAAGCTGAAACATTAATTATTAAGTATGGAAAGTTTCATTGAGGTATCTTGAACATAGGCAGAATGGCATTCAATTCAATTGACGAAGTCGGGGGTGGTGGAGGAAGCGGTGCATGAGGAAGCGGTGCGCTATGTACAATCTCTATGGGAAATGTCATTTTTAGTGCCTTGAAGTGCAAATATGTTGATATTTTCTTTAAAAATCAATGTTTTTTAAGTTTGGTATCAATATAGAGCTGACAGTATTATCTTTATGTTTATATTGTAAAATACCTAAAATAATACACTGCTGTAGGCCAAAATTTAACGTTACCAAGTTGATCGCCTTGGATAATCGATACCTTTTACATAGCCAACTACAGTAGCATGCCATATTTTGCTTATAGCGCGTTATGTGTCCATTTTCTTTTAAGCATATCTCAATAATTATAGGCCCCATTAATAGTAAAAGTATACATTTTCTGAAAGGAAATTTAACAAGGAATTCAAAAATGCAGTAAAAAACAGTATTTGATGTAATGTATTAATACTAAAGATGTTTCTCAGAGAAATATTTTTTTTAAATGTGAACAGATTTTATTAAAATTTTAGTTGATAATTCCCTTTTTATCCAGATATTTACCTCAGACAATTATAATTATATTGCTATGAAGCTCATACATTGAGCTTTATGAAAACAACAAAAAATTACAGATAGGGGCATCAGAGAAAAAAATTTGATATGATTTCTCGGTATCACTTTTTGTTCAACTTTTTTATCGCTTGAATGAACACTACATTAGAATCTTACATCTCACACTGTTTTTTATTGCATTCTTTGATTCCTTTTTAAATTTCCTTTCAGAAAATGTATACTTTTACCACCATGGGGGGTTTACGCAACTCACACGATACTCGTGAACTCGCGCGATTTGTCTGTTCTGTTGCTGTGTGACTTGATGATCGATTTGATTGGTTTGTTGTTCACGCACGGTGCGATTTGGTCCCGCCCAGAATTAAAAGGGGTATTTCAGATGACTATAGTATACAATTAAATGTTTACTATTCTGTGTGGGGTTGGACCACAGTAAAATAACCCAGGTCTGGTCAACTTAAAATTACTTTTGAACAAATCAAATTTTCGAGGCACTTCATGGCTTTCCTTACTTCCATTAACATGGTCAAAACTATAGATCGCACAATTGAAACAAAGTCTTGTCATTGAATGGCATGAATATCATTCAGATTTAGAACATTGCAATGTATGAAATTAGACGAGCCATGTGCTTGAATTGCAAGTCATGTAGAATTTTGGTAAACGTTTACAAAAATGGTATTGATCAAAGTCAGTCAGGCCAGAACTCCTGGGCTGATAATAGATCCCAACAAAAAATATCATCAGGTTGAATTACGGTAACAAATGAACAAGGAAATAAATACTAGAACTCATGGGATTGAGGTACAAAAAATAGTTGCCCTACAGGGCTTGTCACACTAACCTAGATTTTAGTCATACAATCATGCTTAATTTATATAACTTGAAAACCAATCACATGGACACCGAGTTAAACCAGTACATGTGCTTGCATGTCAAGCACCATCACAATTTATTCAGGAATAATCTCAAAGTCAATCAAATACACTGTACATTAGTATAGAGTTTCAGCATCATTCTGGCTGCGAGTCCAAAAGCAAGTGAAATTGTTAGCACAAGTATATAGGATTTCACAAGAAAGTATAGTACAGTATGGATACAATTCAGGTAACATTGATGAAAGATTCCCATAGGGTGATCCAGTCTCTACAGAATTTCAAAATTACATAAAAATTCAGTATTCCTGAACAATCAATTTAACTGACAACAAACACATGACAATGCAATCATGGTTGCTCCACATTAACACTATGCTATTTTCATAGCTACACAGTTAGTTTGTTATGTTCAGGATATTTTTGCACTTTCATAAAGACGTAAACACAATGGTGCGTGAATCTCCCTCCCATTTCTATCACCCTTTTAGATTGACTACCCAGACTGGAATCTTTCAACATTTCACTTACAAGTTAGACTCACTTTGACAAGATAATAATTTGAATTGGGGTAATCAACATGCAATTAGGAAAGTGCTGATTTCTTTCAATTTTATACAATTCAAAACTTCACAATTGACACATAATAAACCCCTTACCCCCACCCTACCCTACATACTACAGACACAAGAAAACCCTGCCCCACCCTACCCTACTAACGTATCTAACAACATTATAACAAAGTACAAACTCATCAAGAACCCATTACAAATCTACTTAGATCCCTTCCATTTTCATCCTGACAAAACAACCGAAAACCTTATATTATGTGTGTACAGCTATTTTTGGCCAAGCTTGGTACATATTGCAAATAATGGTGCATAAATATCTACTTCAAATATGCATACAGCATTTACGGATGTGCGTTTACGCAGTACACATAAGTCGGCGCACTGCTCTTCGCGCGTAGGGTACTTTTAGTACGTGCAAAAGCCCAGTGCTTAGGAACAATTGAAACCGTCAAAGCAGCAAACATTCATGAAGTAGCACTTTGCTTCAGATTATGCTATTATGTATGAAGATGAGAAGGCCTATCTGTTATTTTTATTGAAAACATTTAAAATTTAATTCATACATTTTCAGGAAGATTTTCGTTGTAGAAAGGTAATTCAAACACGCCACAGAGTTGTTCATCACGCTCGGGTGGCTAAAGCAACCCTTGCGCGATAAAAATACGCAGACACATGGATGCATCGTTGTTGATTCGTGATGAACAACTGTGGCGTGTTTGAACACCTAAGTATAACAGGTAAATATGCATGTTCAAAGGTGAATATTGTTCACACCTCATTTAAATATCTGCATGAAGAAACACATTTTGAAGTTAACATGTTTGACAACTAGTAGCTCTACAGGTTAAATTTTTTTATAAAACTTCCCATGAATTGAAGCAAAATAAGCATAAACCATACCTGAATGCAAGTCATTATTTTCATTCTAGTTCGCTAGGAATAGCATTTATGAGTCAAAATACATTGCCTATTGTGTATAAAACCACACATTTCTTCTTTCTGACATCAGCAATATGGCACTTGTATCTTTCATTTAAACAATGTAGCTTGTATTTAAACAGCAAGTGAATAATCTCTTAAGTTTAAGAAACATTATAATTCCAATTGTTTTTGGAACCAATGGAAATGTAAAGATATAGGAAAAAGGTTACGATTTTTTAAGTGCCAAGAAGAATAGTCAAATATGAGAGCAAAATAGATAACTATGTTGGTAATCAGCAATGGCTTTAATTAGATTCCTTGGTTGCCATTATAAGTTTGATATTTGTTGATACTTCATGACCTTCCACTCTGTTATAATAGCCAATAACTCACATTCATACATACATGCCAAAGAATGCAAACCCTTTGCATAGATTACAACTTAGTTGTATCAAGAATTAAAACAATTAGATAAAATAACCCCTACATTCACAGAATTGATTGATATATTAGAGAACAATTAACAAAATTTCCTTCAGGAATTTAATATTAGAGACAAACAAATTCAGTTCCAGTTGAAATATCATATAAAACAAGATAAAAGTAGCGATCTGACAATATGGCCATTACTGTGAAATGATATTATAAACAAAACAAACTTAAATTGCTGACTTTTGAAATAATGTACATATTGGACATGAACACACACACAGAAAAACACTTTGTATTAAAAATACAAATGTTAAATTTGGTTTCGCATACTTCAATTACATCCTATCTATTGCCAAAATATGATTGGAAATCAGGTCATAAGCACCAGAGCTGCACACAAGCACCCTTACAAAACCAAGAAAACTTTGAAATTTGATTTACAGGTTTTTACATGCTACACCAGACCAATGATTTCATGAAGATGACAGGCAAAACAATAAATCGTACCTTTTATTATCATTTTTAGTCACAAATCTGAGAGATTTGTAAACCAAGAATGATGAAAATTCATTGCCAAAAAACAATGTCATTATTGGAAAAACATACACCCATATTCAAACATGAAATATTCCAAATCCAGTAAAAGCTGTTTGCGACGGATGTGTGTGTATATCTACATCGCACTGCTGATTTTCAACAATGGATAGATAGGCAAAATTCCTTATTACGAGAAAATTCTTATAGTGGAATCACACTTAGTGACTAAGAATGATGGCTTTGAAGTGATGTTTCTGTGATAGAGGTATATCAGATTTCTTTCTATCTGTTAATGCAATGAACTTAGGTCAATCAGAAGCCTGATTTTCCTTCACTGCAACCATTTTATCTTTCTTAACACATATCTACTGAACACTACCTGCATAAACCAGTATTTTTCATGGTGGGTGACTGTTTCTTATCAAATGAGTTCATCCCATACACATGTTCAAAAATAATTTGTAGAAAATAGTAATCAGATTTAAAGAGTGACTATTGATTAAAGTAACCTTTTTATCGTAGAACGAATGCTAATAATAATGTTAGCTAATTTCAAAAGTTGGTATAGGTTATTAAGTCAGACCTGAAAATTATCTCTACAATGGCCAAATCTGACAGCCTTGTAAATGGGCTATTCCACCTCAACACAGCATCCCCCAGTATCAGTATGGCAATTTAATCTATTATGATTTAAGATGATTTTTCCATAGAAAATTTTGTAAAGTGGTGCGAAACATTTTAAAAATTTCAATACATTCAAAACCCAGACATGTATAGGAAGAATGGTAATAAGTTTGTTTTTACCTTATGCATTAGTCCATGATCAATCACTGGGTGGGGAGGTATGATTTCTAATGTAATAGCCCAATGTACCAGGAGAGTTTTGTCCTAGAATTTGATTTATATTAATTATTGCTACTATTGACTATCTAAAACACATTTTTTGTGAAAAATCTGCAATGGAAACTGAAGTAAAGCTTGTTTTATAAATCTCTTTTGTGACATCATTTTTGATCGTTGAAGAGTTAGAAGCACAGGTTACGTCAAGGTTGATTACCGTGTTCCAGCTGCACATGAAAGTTATGACCTCAACCTGGCAATTCCACCAATGAGCTTCGTGGCAAAGCTACATTGTACAGCTGATCAAAATGATGCCAATCCCCCACTGTTATTGCTTGACCCTGCAAACACATGCGAGTAATAAGAGATTCTTAAAACCAGCTTACTTGTCGCTAAAAAAATAACAATAAAATGTGATGATTCAAAATAACAATTCTAACAGTTACCCAAGTGCTGCTTGATCACAAAATGCAGGCAAAATCTGAAGTTCTGAATCTAAGGCCAAATGGCATCAGACCCCAAATATTTCCTGTATTTTGTGTGGGCAAAGCCAGGGGAAACAAATTTAAACTTTTGTATACATGAATTCTGTAATCAATAATCTAAAATGTACAATCCAAGACATTTTTTGCTGATTATGTTTGCCATAATCAATCAGTGTGTATACCCTTGCGTCCAGACTGTGTGAACACCACAGGTCATATAACGCTATATGAACATAGTCATTTTTACGCACTCTGGAATACAGGATATATTCAAGATGTATTTGGTCAATGAGACTACAGAATTCATGAACACTAAAGGCTATGGGCCAAATAAAAATTGATTGGACAATGTAAACAAAAATCCATGGTAGGGGTTGCATCTACAAACAATTGATCCCAGTACTGTTGATTTTGTTTGCAATGTCCAATAAATTATTGTTCAACAAGTTGATCCTAATCAAACCAACCCTCCTTGAAATTTCAGCGACACGCAAAACCTCATAATAAACAGGAAACCTATAGCTAGCGTCTATTTCAGCACTGAATTCAAACGTTGTGCTGAAAGCTTTTTTCCTCTATTGCACAGCAAAATAAACACATCTTGGATAGGAACTTGACATTCTGGCTTGGATTACACAATCCATTACACAAGTTTGAGAAAAGTTTAACAATAATGCCGATTCTATAGATCATAGCTTGAAAGCAACAAATGATTCATTTATCATTACAAAACATGTACATCATATTTACTGTACATTAATCTATAATCAGAATGGCAGTCAATATAAAGCATATACATAAAAACTGCTGTTTCCCTGAACTTCAGCCATCTAGCCCAACTTTTCATGTCAAAATGTCTTCAGATTTTAAGCTTGATGACTAATATCATATATATTGATGTCCAGGATTTATTGCCAATAGAGGATGAGGGTCCAGTTGAATCACACAGGCTGTATATTGTGTCACACAAGCTGTATATTGTGTCGCCAGGTGGTACGGAGGGCGTCACTACAGTTGATGGTTATGGTAGAATATATTACTAGTTGACTAAGCTAAGAGTTGGGTTACTCCTTTCGTGATTTGCGTTGCCGTGGGGATTTCCTACTGCAAAGCGAAAAGACAAATTAACAATGTCAGTTGATCTTAATCAGCAGTTATTTAAATAAATGAAAACATGATGTACTTGTGTCGCATCATGTTTTATTATTTGTGATTAAAGATAACATTTTAAGTATAAAATGATGCAAAAAAGGTAAATTTCTGGTTTGGAACAAAGCATTGAAGTTAACTATCACTAACTCGAGACTTCATCCACAGGATTAATGCAAGTCAAATAGCCAATATTGTACATAAATCTTGCAACAACATCAATTGTTATAACTGTGCACAATCTCAACCATGAAGTGGCAAGAGAATTAATGTGACAGAAAAATGGAAAACCCATCCATAGTGCTAGTACACAAGTTAACTTACTGGCTTATTACTCCACTAAGAGTTACCAAAACTCTGACAATTACACAACGCGGCAAGTTTAGTAAAGAAGTATCTGCATCAGCTGTCATTTATCATAAATTTGGATTGCAAACTGTATAACATCAAGTCTTGGGCCAGTGACTCTTGAAATGGTCACATGGAGAACCATTTTAAGAGCCACTGACATATGGCACATAAATGATTTGAGGCATTTTGACATTCTACTCACAAGGTGTTCACTAAATATAACTTGTGGTACCTATTGCAGATAACATTTTCTTGTACTCGCATGACAAAATGACCCCTTTACCTTGGAAGGTGTAGGTTCCTATTTTAACATGTGTAAAATTTAATTTTTAACTGATTGACCTCTGAAATGCATTTTGTGAGGTTTGGCCCTCTGTTTGCTTCTTGTTTACTCTAAAGAGGCAATACAAAGTATGCAACCCTGGGGATGAGGATGTTATGTAAATACACAAGAAATGGAAAATAGGTAAGGTATTCCAATTAACTTTACACTTTTTGCTATATCTCAAAAACTATTCGGAATTTGGAGGTGAAATTTGGGATTTATAATTAGAAAAATGTGGGCTTTCATTTATTTATTTATTTCATTCTTGTTTTACCTGGGGAACCCATTCAATGCACTGGCACTGTTCTTCCATGGGGCCCAAAAAAAAATCAAAAAATGAAAAACTTCCGGTTGAGCCCTGGGGATGAGAATGTGATCGGAACCTAAGACCATTACCTTGGTGAATCACCTGATGCTGTAGTTTTCTCTTCCTCAGCTGATGGTTCTTCCGCCTGGAGGCAAAACAAAAACAAAGCATAGTGATAAAATTACACTTGTCCACATTATGTCTAACAGGAAAAGATATTTGCAACAGAAAAAAGGATATTTGCATAAGGTGTACAATCTTAATCTTATATGAAATGACAGCCCTACTACTGCCTTTTGAAATAATGAGGCTATATGCTTATCTGAACCCACAAAGGATATCTCTTTACTGTATCTGGGCAAATGAAAGCGAGCTGAAAATCATTCTTCTGCATGCGGTTTACAGAAATTGGAAATCATAAGATGGTATATTTGAACCATCTAAACTACACCCAAAGTATTTTACAATATCTATTTCAAGTCCTAACAAGTTACCATTGACTTAAACATCATTTGGGAAACTGCTGCACTAGGTTTCGAGCATTAAAATTGGGTTTCAGGCTACCAAATACTAGGTACCAAGCTAGGAAGTTATCACAAATTTTTATTGTATGAAAGGACATTCTCATTCCTCCCAGAGATGATCCTACATATTGGAAAATGTGAAAGTGTTCAGAATAATTCATGGTTTTTTTTGGTGTTTTTTTTTTGGATAAACCCAAATTTTTATCAAGCTATAAGATAAGGTTAAGAGCAGGACATTGTCAACAAGATGGTTCTCGAACCAGTAGTCTCGCCTGCGTATCGACCGCCTACTGAATTGACCGCCTACTTAATCATTCAGTTGTGGGGTGGATCCCAAGGGAAAGGTCATACAACAGGGTCACCATTGGCACTTTTGATCGCTGGTCCAAGACGAACAATTTGACACATTAATCTTTGAAATCGGACAAAGTTGAAAATTTGACCCCAGCAGAAAGGTCGGACGACGGGGTCACCATTGACACTTTTTATCTTTGGTCCAAGACGAACAATTTGACACCTTAACCTTTGAAATCGGACAAAGTTGAAAATTTGACACCAACGGAAAGGTAGGACGACGGGGTCACCATTGACACTGTTGATCGCTGGTCCAAGTCGTACAATTTGACACCTTAATCATTGAAATCGGACAAAGTTGAAAAATAAGCAACATTTTATGCATACATTATGCAAATTAGGTACTTAATTAGCATATTTTGCGCTCAAATTGCAGCTTGCACAAGGGCAGCTCTATCCTCACCTACCCACCAAATTGCATGAATGTAGGGTGCACAGTTTGTAAAATATGCCATTTAATTAATTTGCATAAATTATGCAAATTAGGTACTTAATTAGCATATTTTGTGCCGAAATTGTTGTTGGATCCAGTTCGGCTCCGGGTCTACCCAGTCACCAAATATCATTAACGTAGGGCATGCGGTTTCAGAGATTTGCTCCGGACAAAATTTGTGGACGTCGGACAGAAAATTGGAATGCTATGTCTCTTCTGAAAATTTATAGGCGAGACAGAAAGGAGTGTCGTGTCATGCAATTAACGTCATTTGAAAGATGCTATTTTGCTACAGCACTTGGTTGATGACAAATATCATCTCAACAAAATTGGCCAGTTTGGCAGCTAAGTGATGCATACCTTTTCTGATGACTGTTCTAGATCTGCTTTGGTTTTCTTTTTGGCTCCTCGTTGCCTTACTGTGGTTTCTCCCTCCCCTTCTGCCTCTTCATCGCCGGCAGCTTCCTCCTCCTCCTCCTCCTCCTCCCCTTCATCTCCTTCTTTCTTATCTTCATCATCTGGACTTGGGGCATCTGTCTTCTTGGGATGATCAGCATCAGAAGAACCCTGCAAAAAGATGAACAATCTGCCTCAGAGTGGTGTAGTACAGATAACTACGTAAACACTGCATAGAGTGCCTCAAGGTTAAACAGGCATAAGAATGATTTTTCACGAAAAAATCTGAATCGGGCAAAATTTAACCAAAAACACTAAAATGGTTAAATTACACCCCAAATTATCTGAATATTGATGATTTTGATGATAGAAATATCTGAAATCAGATAAGTATATGAACATTCTCATGCCTGTAAGTAGTCGCATAGAGGACCAACGGCTTAACACGACTTCCAAAACACAGAGAATCAGAATCAAGTTTTTTAGCCAAGGGAACAAGAAAACGTATAAAACAAAATCAGCTGTACCTGTTGATTTATCAGGGTTTAATCAAAACGTCAATTGAATGTGCATGCTATTAATAATATTGTCCCTCACCTGCAACTCAGTATCATGTTAAGAAATGATTGAAATTTTTACACTATGTTTGTCAGGGGTGTGATTGGGGTTTTGGAAAAATCCTGGCTCAGTGGAAAATTCTGAAAAAACAACGAAAATACCCTATATCGAGCTGAAAAGAAATAAAATTATTCACAAACATATTTTGTTTGTTAAACTATGTAACTGGAGTCTGATTACCTCTGCGATGTTGACTGAAACTATTTGCATACCTCTCTCCGGAGTGGTATGACCCAAAGCATTTATAGCACCCCTATAAAATGAAATGGACTAGTCCTGACCTCAGGTCACC
>JXSR01S028492.1:23403-39328 GCA_000969725.1 Ophiothrix spiculata
CAGATAAGATGGCGTCGGTCGGTGACCTGAGGTCAGGACTAGTCCATTTCATTTTATAGGGGTGCTATAAATGCTTTGGGTCATACCACTCCGGAGAGAGGTATGCAAATAGTTTCAGTCAACATCGCTATAGAGGTAATCAGTCCAGTGTAATAGTTTGCTGAAATTTTGAACCAAAAAAAATCCTGAAATATACACCACCAAAAATCCTGAAGAATCACACCCTGGTTTGTTTAGGTATACCAACCATTCCCTGCCCCAGAATTAAAAGAACAGAAGATGCTTGCTCTTATGAAACTGTCCTGTATGTCAAATGCAAACTCTCTTCTAATGTTTGTTTTCTAGCACTGTCTCCAAATAGTTGGTGAATTTTTGTTCTTGCCACATGAGCAAACTTTGACAAGTGCCTTAAGGATGATAGCGGTGATAAGTTCCTACTGACATAATTTTTTTAATAGCCTGCAGTCTTAACTTCAAAATTCAGCAATAAAAAATGGGTGTCACTGACCATCTAAGCCAGTATCTAAGCGCACTATGACATCATATTATGAGGACAACATTTTCTTCTTAAACCTAACCCACAAAAGGCCTCTCCACGAATCTTGCTGTACAAAATTTTCACGCATTCGACCCGGGGATTCAAACCGGGAACCTGTCGCATCCCAATCTAATCTTCACCAATACCAAGCCATCTACAGGCACTGCCTCAGCAGCGATTCTGTGACCATATATATCTGCTAGTTGTGATGTATTTGGACTTATTTTTTTCATTTTCTACTGTCGGATTCAGCACTGTTAGGGTTAATGGATGATACCTTGAATACTCAAGTGTTAGGTTACTTAATTAACTTTTTTTATCTGTTTGGTATTATAAAGTCATCCTCCTTATAAATAACTTGGTTCCTTCGTTTGTTTCTTTACTCACCTTAGGGAAACAGAATCTGAAGCATAGGAATATTGGTATAAGAATAACTAATGCATAGATAGCCCATAGCCATGGACGCTCATCGGTAGCACCTAGTAAACTGCCTACTACACTGTCCTGTAAAATAGCAAACAACATTGATTGGGTTTACCAACACCGTATTTGGATTTCATTTTCCAAATTTGTAATTTTGCTTTACATATTACCATGAAAGGAAGTTTTATGAAAACAAAAGTCATCAAACTCTGTTTGTTTAGTTGTTTGTTTTTTTTTGGGGGGGGGGGGAGAAGGCTCACATTGTTAATGATTCCAAGAACTCCTTTAATTTGCATAAACTGTGAAAAGTTTCAAAACAAACTGAATCGTTCAAAAAAAAACCAACTAAACTAATAAACTCCTACCATGAGAATATTCTAATTTATATAACAGCTAAATAAATCCGTGTCACTTGATTGGCGCATCTTGGGTCACGTGCCATTGGTCATTTGATCCATTTGATAGTAAACGTCACGAGCGTAATTTTAAATACACGCTTGTTCAGTCTGCGGGCGCAGCAAAAGACTGCATTAAAGCCTGCATGTATAGAACCAAAGAGGCAAAAAGATTTATTTAGCTGTCATAAAACAAATAATGAATGTTTCTTATTCGTGTCAATGGAACAAATATTTCATTCGGTGAAAGATCAAATGCCCCATTCAACTCGGCTTCGCCTCGTTTGAATGGAGCATTTGATCTTTACCTCATGAAATATTTGTACCATTGCACTCATAAACATTCATTATTTGTATAATATTTTATAGCATTTATCTTAGTTAAAAAAAAAAAAGAGGTTTGTCTCAGAAACCTGCGTGCATTGCTATATGAAACTGAATTTAGCGCGTAGAGCTATGCGCTGGGGTTTTTTTTTCGCGGTTTTTTTATCAATAGTAATCCAGCGATAGACTGCCGTCGGAGTTGCTGTCATTTGCTGTTGCAATTATACCTTGAATTTTACGTTTTATTTCAACTGTCAAGACTTCCCACAGTTAAAACGGTCGGGATCGTACTTAGAAACTGGGCACTTCATACACGTAAGTTGGACGATCAAAATTTTAGAACGTTTAAAAAAAAAAAATATCACATACCACATAATTTCCTTAAAAAGAATAAAAAATAAAAAAATCGCATACCGCATAGCTTTTTTGTAAACGGTGTCTCAGACCTTTTTTTTTTCTTGGCCTTATTACCAGCACTTGAATTATATACGTGAATTTAAAACAAATGCAGATAATTGTGAGGCTTTTCATCATCAGCGAGCAAAGGCACTCACACATGCCATATATATCAAACTGCGAGTCATTTGTACAAAACGTACTGCATCTGATGAAGTTGGGCTTTGATCAGTTTTGCACATGCTTTTCTGTAATAGGTCTGCATTTTTAGTGTTGATTATAGTAGAGTATAGAGTGATAATGTTTTGCAACTTACCGCTGAAGCTGAGTAACCTTCTTCTTCTTTTTTAACGACCCATGTGTCATCTGCAAATTTATATGCTACTTCTCTGCTATTTGTGATGATGAAATTATCAAACAGGATTTGGTCTGTCATTGACCATAATTCTAAACCTACAGCAGCCTGTGAAATGAAAACATACAAGATATATGTTAGGGATAAGATGTCCGTTAGTTGAATTACTAGAAACAAAGACATCAAAAATGTTTCCTTGCACTTTAAAATGGCCGTTTATTTACAAATACCAATACCAGACTTTTTACACACATTTTATGCACAAAGAGCTGGCAGCCAGTTTGGTAAAAACCTCACTTGAAAAATGGATAAGATAAACAACAATGCTTTGGGCATTTGATAAAACAGTGTAATGAATACCGTTACTGAATCAAACGAACAAGGCTTCCTTTCATCTATGTTTTCCGGAAGTTACACAACTTATCTACTGTATTTTCCTATGCTTTACAAACAATGCCAAGACCATGTACAACTTACAATGGTGCTCATTCTAAATGGTTCTAAATCTTCAAAGAAGCCTGGGTTGGCAATCCTCTGTGGTTTCCACTCCCCTTTGTATTCTGGGTTATCAATCATAGGTGCCTTCCATTTGCCTTTATAGTCTGGGTTAGAAATCATTGGTGTTTCCCATTCACCGCATCCTACATCATCGCATTTAGGATTTTCTAATGAAAATAAAAGCAATAAAACACAGGCATTAGAATCATTGTCAACAAGTAACGGTGTCAAATGAAGAACCATTTCAACAGCCCCTAACATGTGACATTATGAGGGATTTGTCACCTTCTTGTGACAAGGTGCCCTCATAATTTCTAGACTTGATTATTGTAATAGCCTGTTTACTATTTTATCTGCTAAAGACATTAGTCGTCTGCAGAGATTGCAGAATAATGGTGCCCGTCTTGTTTATGCAGTTGGAAGAACTGAGGCTGCACCACTGCTTGTAGAACTACACTGGTTGCCAGTGAGGCAAATAATTGTTTTCAAAATTGTTCTTTATGTCTTTAAGGCTTTTAACAACCTAGCCCCCACCCTATCTGGCTGAACAGTTTTCTATGTATGTTCCAGCCTGTGCTTTACGATCCTCCATGGATACAACTCGTTTGGTTGTCCCAAAAGACAAACCTTGCCATGCCATTAGAGATCGTAGTTTTGCTGTCTGCGCAGCACGAGCTTGGAACAATCTTTCACCACACATGAGAACTGTTCAGTCAGTGGAGGTGTTTAAGAAAAATCTTTCTTGTTTTAACTATGCTTATATTATTTATATTTTGTTTAATAGTGTCCTAAATACCTGTTGTTGTTGTTTGTATATAAATATAACCCAGGGCAGCCATTGCAGATACAACTTTTGTGAACTCACATGATGATGTGATTGTTGCAACGCTGCATTGGGTGTATGCATAGACACTAGGCTGATTTTGAAAAAAAACTGAAATTTTGATTTTCTATCGGGCAACCCTCTCATTTTGTGCATTAGGGGTTAAAAATACCACATGCAAAATTTTATCACTTTTGAAGTATATTTAGGGGGTGCTACCGACCTTTGAACTTTTATGTGTAAAGTCAATGGGATTTTTGGACAGTTATAAATCTCAGCATTTTTCATCTGAATTAAGTTATAAATTTGATTAATTATGTTTGAATATTTTAGTTAGAATACATATCTTCCTTTAAAAACAGATATCTGTTAATTTCAAGTTCAAGGACCTTCACAAAAGCTTAAAAACAAAAACACTGCATGGGGGAGAACATACTTTAAATAGCAAAGCCTCAAAGTTTAGAACTTGTACAAGTTTAGACTTTAACACAGCACACAGATTCATATGTGTAAGTCTAAAAATACCAAGTAAAAAACACTTGCAAGAGTCTACTTACACTGAAATAAATTAAAAATCATCATAATTACATATTGATCAAATCTATAACTGTCACAAAGAAGTAAATCTGATCACTGACCCAGTATTACACTTTGACAATGGTAAGTTATACAAAATGTAGAACTTTGTACTACAGTATGATGTTATTGATTAGAAATGTTTGTTAGGGTATTCTTCTGCTGTTTTAACACTTGATGAATTTTGTCAATAATCTCCAATCATATTATGTAACCCTTTCAAAGATCTGACCTCGTGGTTTAAATCATATTAATTCAAGTGTGCTCTCTGTAATTTATTGATATTGTGTTATAATTAACAGGGGACAGCTTTCATTTGATAGTTAATAGATAGATAGAAAATGAACTTTGAACTGACCAATGATGTAAAATTGATTTGATAATTTTATACCCCAATAATTTTATGAATATTTATTTATAATGTATTAGCCTGATTGAATTTTAACTTACCATTGTAATGCAGGCCACTGGAGAAAAAAGTTTAGTTTCTTAGTTGACTATGTAAAAGTGTTGCAATGGCTAATGTCCAGAATAAACCTGTCACAAAGCCTACCCCAAGAAGTCAAAGTCATGTATGGCTAGTTGGACAGCCCTTAAAGAAATTAACTGATCATAAACTACCAACAAGTCAAATTAAACGAATGTTTATTTTTTTATTTCGTATGACAAACAGAATATTTTATGAACATGGCCATAAAAGTTTTTGGCTTGGCTGTTGAATCTTTTGCTGCCACCCAAATGATACAATTTGCAACAAATTGCATATTTCTGGAAGCGTAAACACGATTAACTTATTTTTTTGTTTGAATTGCTTCAAGTCAACCCTTATATACAACATACTTGGATTTCAGTATGATAAGTTCAGAAAATCTACAATTTTGAAGACATTTTCTAAAATGTCTCAAAATCCCATAGACTTTACACACAAAAGTTCAAAGGTCGGTAGCAACCCCTAAATATGCATCAAAATTGATAAAATTTTGTATGTGGTTTTTGTTGACCCTAATGCACAAAATGAGAGGGTTGCCCGATAGAAAATCAAAATGTCAAAATCAGCCTAATAGACACTGATGTGGGCAGCTTGAAATTCCATCAGGGATGTTATTGTATTTAGTAGAAATTTGGCATTTTTCAAATTAAAAAAATGCATATAAAAATTCAAGAAATTTGAAAGAGATTGCTTTGTGGGAAATTCACTATTTTTGGTCATATGTGACTATATAAAGTAAACACTATCCATGTATTATCATTTAAGTCATCACTTTTTGAAAACTCGTACTGGCTTCCATTATTAATTGGTTAACTTCAGTGACGTTTTTTGACTTGATTTTCTTTGTGAGTAACTTACTGATCTTGGGTGGTTCCCATTCCCCATCCATCTCATCATCCCTGGGGAGAAATCAAATGTAAGCAAGATTAATAACACAAGCAGGGTTTTCAAGAAAGATATATATGTGATGAATCACCCCGAAAGGAGGGACTTCATAATTGATATTGATTTTGTAAGCTTTAAAATGACAACTTACTTGTTGAAATTGGTTTTAAAAAGCGATCAAATTTTACAAAAAAAAAATCTACTGGAAATTCTTATTATTTTCTTTATTTTTGCGCCTGTTTTCATTAGTTTTTTGAAAAGTGTTCTGTCGCAAATTCACTCCTTTTTGGGGTGAGCCATCACATATATACATCAAAAGAACATGTATCCTAAACCGACACTAGATTGGTCGCAACAACATTGGTTATCATTGATTGGTTATCAAAGTTTTGTCACTGAACTAAACTATTATCTTTAGACTAAGCTGAAATATTCATTGTTAAGTGGTTGGTCAATATATGTGCAAGATGCAGTCTGCAATGATTTGATCCAAATACACTAATACAATTCATCCAGGATAATACATTCCACATCCAATGACTAGATACAATGTAAAAGACATCATATTCTCTCAAAGAATAGCCAACAAACAGAATCTTGTATCTTTTGACCCGTTCCAAATATGGTCTAATCCAATAAATGAGAGGGTACAGGTGATAAGAGCATAACTTACCAGTCTTCTGGTTTCTCTGCATCAGGGTCATCGATAAGTTCTGGTTCATCATCTAGCCAATCATCTGGTTTCTCTGCATCTGGGTCGGGGATCTTAGCTGGAGCATCTTCGTCCCAATCATCTGGTTTGGACGCTTCGGGATCAACAACTCTGAAAACAGACGGTAATGCCGGATAATGTCAAAACACACAAACGTACACAGAAATCAAATGAGTGTCAAACAGCACTTATGGAGATCATAAAAAATTTAGTGCTCAATACATACTCCATAAATGCTATCAATAAAATCAATCAAACAAACCCTTTTCTAAAATTGATTGAATCCAGACATTTTAAGGTAATTCTTAAGGTTAGGACCATATTGTTTCAGTTTTTTAGATCCAATCGTTAGTTACCTATTTTGCATAATGTAACTTGTGTCAAACGTTATGAGAAGTTTGGTTTACACTGAAACAACTTTCAAACAAACCCACCTCGGTCACTGGCAAAAAATAACACAAATTCTTTGCCACTAAGCATCCTTTTGGCTATTCATTATCTGAGACAATACATCTGATGCATACTGCTGTACTTAAAGTAATTTGGAATATTTTATGTCGGAATAGGGGTGCACGAATCATCAAGAAAAGAGCTGAAAACTGTAAAATTTTGAATCTGATTTTTTCCCCCAAAGAACATCTAGACTACTACCACAATTTGTTCTGATCAACAGTTGATTGCTTACCTCTTCGACTTTTCAACTACAAGGTGCATTTGAGGTGCCTAAAGATGTATGTCTGGTTAACATGCTGCACAATAGTACTGGCCTTTGTGCATTAACCAATAGCTGACATTTTTGACTGACAATGTAATTTGTATTATGGAGAGACGCTAGAGAGCGATACAATCACAAGGCCCATGGTAATGAGTACCCTGTTTTGACTTTTGTTATCTTACTTCTTCCTATCATCCCAGTCTGATGGCTTCTTATCATCAGGGTCATCAATCTCTGCTGCTGGGTTAACTGCTGGGCTGTAATGTATAAAACAAGGAGTACAACATCCGTAACATATCCTCTCTCAGTCAATTCAAATCCGAGTTAAAAACCCATCTCTTCCGTCAGGCATTCCCCGTTTCTTAATTTTTCGTCGTGTTTGTCTTTGTTCATTGTCCCTGTTTTCACGCGCTTCGAGATCCTCAAGGATGATTTTTGCGCGTTATAAAAACGCTTTATTATTATTATTATTACAATTTTTGGTTATGGAAAACATATCTCGAGGCAACAAACACATCAACTGATCAAATGAACCCCTACAAATTATTATTTGTATCAGGCTCTCAATTGGTAAAATAAATCTTGAGGATTATACATAATATAGTTTCAACAAAATACCTAGGGGAGTGAAAATATTCAAAAAAAACCCTGCTCACTTACCTATATATGCATTTTTAACAGATCATTCCCCATCTGATTTCAAACATAAACAAGTTCAAATTTATAAATATTACAAATATTTGAAATTGTAAGTTTGTCACTATGAGACTTATGGTTTATTCAGAGTCTTGTCTATATGCATCGATCAATGCCCATCGACGCGCAGTCTTTACATTCACTATACACAAGGAATATCGCTTGTAAAAGACTGCGCGTCGATGGGCTTCGTTCGATGCATATCGACAGACTCTGAATAAACCCTTACACAGCTGGACCACATACTTCTGCCTTGGTCTATACCAAATAACTGATGATAGGAACATACCTCAAATAAAATTTTCCCACAATAACTCTTATTAGCTCCCTGTCATCAAATGCCCATTAAAAACTCACAAACCACTTACGTCATATCTTCCAAGAGGCTCCCACTGCTGATACTTTTCTGATCTACTAAGATTTCAAAGCTGTTATCTGGTTGTAGGATCAATGTGAAGAGATGCGTCTTTTTGTCATTGAACACTTGTGAGAAGGTTCCCGATGGCTTCTTGGCATGCTTCTCCTCAAACTCTCCTGTGACAGGATTCTTGTGTCTGAAAATGAAGTGGAGCTGCAAAGAAGAAACAATATTGGTTGTGATTCTAAGAGGAAAACAAGGTAATGAATTATTGTAATTATTAATTAAGAGCATTAATAGAAACAATACAGTACATACGCAGATAATAGATCATCTACACTCCATTCAAAATGATTTTATTCATAAAACAAAATGCCAATGAGCTTAAAACTCACATTCCAACAATTTGGAAATTTGTGTGCAAAATGGTGGGAAAAATATGACCAATCAATCTGGTTTGAATTTGAAACAAGAGTGCCCATAAACCATTTAAAACACTACCTTATCATTTGTGATACATGTAGCTGTGGTGTTATCCACAAACAAGCAAGCATTTTGCTACTGTCAAAAATGAGCAATTCAGAAACCTCCACGATGGGAAATTTTGTGATTCAGAGAGAAAAGGCAAAGAAATAAGGAAAATGTGCCGAGTTAAAGGGAAATGTTGAAAAGAATAGGGAAATTCTACTTAAAAGTGTCAAAAGGGTTTACCCACAAAAACTTTAACCAGTTATATCCCGAAAACTGTTCATCATTTGCATCATTTTTTTTCGGATTTTATAGTTTATGTATATAGATCTGAAGAACTCAACAGGAATTGCATTCACCGTATTTGAAAATATGGCGTGCTAAACGTACTGTATACTTTCTTCTGCACATTCAAAAGCAAATAAAGTGCACATTTGTTGGAAAACTTACGACCAGAAAATGTTCTTTACGGTTACAAGGTATCGAATAATAAACTACATGGGTACACACAAAAAGTGTGTGTGTTGTAATTTGTATTTGTATATGTATATGGTCCAAGAAATCGGCCCTTTTTATGGTTACATGGAAGATCGAATATCAGAGGAAACATGGATTATTTATATTGGATATATATGGCACCCTATCAAAAACATGAATTTTTATAAAGAGTCTTGATAGTTTGATATAATAATTAGGTTTTTGCCTGTATTTGAGCGTGCGCAACCACTGTTGAGCTTGCCAGGAAATAAACACTTTTTACAGACCTATATAATTCTGACCAATGTCAGTACAGTGATCCTAGCTTAGGGCGACTTTGAATTGAAACTACATGTGCATGTTACAACATTCACATACAAGTCCACTCCCTAATTGACAAATAGTGTAGAGGCATACACACAGACCTATGACTAATTAAATACACTTAGATGGCAAGCCACAGTGAAAATTGATCAATCCAATTAATGGCTCCTTTCATTGAATCATGTCTTATTGAATTAAGTGGTGAAAAACAAACACATTGCCATCATAATTAATCTGGAAATATTGTCATCAAACTAAAGACTTGAGACTATGGTTACAACTGCATATGTAGTATGGGTGGATAAGTGACTTACATTTCATACTTAGTCATTCTTTCTAAATTTAGACCTCACACTTGATCATGAAAGGTTTTTAGATAATGTCTGTCAATCATCTCTACCATAATAAGTTAATGTTGCCATGGAAACATGTATCTGGTTACAGATGAAAGAATAAAATTAGATTGCTCATAGGCATAACAAATTTGGAATTATGTCCAAAATTACATTTACCAAAGACTGATATGAAAATAAGTAGTGAAGTAACACTAAAATAAGAGTGTCATTTTGTAAAAAAAAATAATGCCCTGATTTAAATTAAATGCATTGCTGCCCAAATAAATGTATAAATTAAAATGGTTAAACCTTACCAAGTTCAAATTATAGAAAAAGATAAAAATTTCCGATTGTCCTTTTTGTTTAATTATCCAGTTTCACCAAGAATTTTCAAATGGCCTACAACATGCCTTCTGTGTTTAAATGAAGCCTTAGCTTAGATTTTGTGCAACAAAGGTGGCATGAACTAGCATGAATTTCATCAAGGCATGTGACAACAAACATCAACTATTTCAATGTCTGAAAGGGATTACAAATTAGGTTTACATATGTAAAAAAAACTTAATGTGATTTTCATACGAGTTAGGTTTAATGGTACTGACATGAGATTGTTGATGGGACTATATCCGTAAAAGTTTTTTAACAGATTTTTTGATCATTTTTGTATTGATAAAAGTAAAACATAATGGACCAAGAATACTTCAGGTCCCATCGAAAGTATTATGCTTAAAACTCATCGACAAATATCAAATTGTTGTGCAATTTTTAACTAAATCATTGGTAATTGTTCAAAAACATTTTATCTACAAGAAAATCTTTATATGTTCAGCTATGAGTCAAATCACCTCCAACTCCTCAGATCCAAATTCAGCCCCACTACAAAAGGTAACAGGTTTAGTTTGATGCCTACCAACGCTCACTACTTTGAAGAACTAAAAACAATTCTCCACAAAAGGCAATGAAAATGAAAATTTGAAAAACACTTGAATCAGGTTAAATCATGAGACCCGGCATCTCTTGTAAATAAAGTCTCTGTCAAAATTCCTCAGACAAAATGACCACGAATCGCAGCGTTTATAAACAATTGGCCCTGCACTCTGGATCTTTATTTACATCATCCAAAGAATTGGGACACTGATTTTAGAAGTGGCACCCTTCTCAGTTACTTTTACCTTTAAAATTGCATGAATTCACATCTTCTTGAAAATATAGCTCCCTTGCCATATTTTTAGAACTCAAATTGCAAAGAACAAATGAAGTTGATATTCGAGATGGCCCTTTTATAATGTACTGCTTACTGACGCAACCGTGGAAAAGATAATACTTTTGAAAAGAGAAATCCTGAGGCCAAGTAAAATTAATTATTTGTTTCCGGTAACATGCTTTGAAAACATGGAGGGAGGAAGGAAGGGAACAAATTTTATTTTAGCAAAAAAATTTATGCTTTCAAAATATTGGGATGGAAGGACGGGGAAATATTTTATTTTATCAAAAAACTATATTGCTTACTAAAACATGAGATATGTACTTTACAACACAATTTTTTGGATGAAAGATATGACTAGCTCTATTGAAAACATTAATTTTAAGTTTCTTTTTAGAAGATGATCTCACTGTGTACATTTTCAGGATATCTGATTACATTAAAGACAACGGGTGGACGTCACTAGTTCTCAAAATAATTGATGTAAGGAGGCCTTCTCTTGACATGTACCGAGGGGAAACTGGCGGTGAAGAAATATTCAATTTGCATTTTTGGGGAAGGAAGGGTTACCGGAAACAAACATATTATTTTACTTGGCCTGATGGTATGGAATCCACAGGATTGCAACCCTTACCTTGTTGTCGTTTCCACATTTGTCTGGTCCAAACATAATGGTGTATGGCGTCTTGTCATGGAACTCAGTCTGCATCAAAACAGTAAAAACATGTGTAAAATACAATTCATGTAACAAAGAGAATCAAATTTATTTAAAGGTGTGTATTCTGATCACTTTCACTCAAAAAATAAAATTGGAGATTTTGATCCAGTTTTGATACCAGATGAAAGCACATATTTTTCCCATAACGCCTGTAAATTTTCACGACCATATTATGTTTCGTTGAAGAGATATGGTCAAAATAGTGCTGAACTACTGGAATATTTTGTTAACAAGAATTAATGTCTTAAACGTGTCTATGAGTCACATTTTTCCCTGTAGCATTAGTTTGGCTCTAGGTATAGTAATGAAACTTGGCAATTGCTTTATGTAGGTGATGACCCTTCATGGAAAAAGTATATGTTTAATTTGCCACCAGATCTGAATACCTTCCACAATTCATGATCCACTTTTCATCCCCAAGGTCACCCCTATCAAAATTGAGTTTTTAGCTAGTAAGAATCATTGACTGGTATATGTTACCATCCCCAAACCATTCTTTTAAATGTGCTTGCATTTTTGAGAAAAAAGAGAACATTTGTTATTTTGTAATTAAATGTTGGGTCCCTAACAGCAATTACAACACAGTCGTCTATCGGGATTTTCAAAATGTTGTAAAGCTTGAAACTTGAAAAAGATTGGTTGGAAATTTTCAACATACATTTATGTCGTACTCTCCTTTTTATTTAGCTAGAAAAGAGGTCAGGGTTTTGTTACGGTACATCAGAATCATGAATTGCACTAAGTTAATAAAGGCTCTGGTGGCCAATCTCAATTTCCTTATAATTAAATGCTCCCATAAACAAATCACCTTTATTTTGCCTACCAGTACTTTTTACAAGTAGTGGCAACAACTTAAATGTGGTAAGAAACAAGGATACACATGCAACAAGGTAAATTTTAACCGACGGCAAATGCCGTCGGTGCCCAACACTGTTGCCGCGATGCCCAGGAAAAACACAAAAGCACCGACGGCACACATGCCGTGCCCTTTTATATTATTGCAGTAGTGCCCTTTTCATTAGCCTTGATCAAGGCGTTCGGCTGTTGTAACTATCACTGAATTAACTTGAGTCTTTATTATGGCTATACTCTTTATCAACTGCGAGTATAATCGTGCGCTTACAAATTGAACACCAGATTGGTTGATTTTTATATATAGTGCTTTTCCGGGCCGTAAGGCCCGAAAACTCGAGCACCGAAGGTGCGAATCCAATTATGTTGCTATTTCATTTTTAGTTTAAAAAACACAAGCGCCGTCAGGCGCGATAGCAGAGCATCATCATGGTTTTAATTTTCAAAATGTCACTCTGGGCCGAAGGCCCGATCAAACCTTTCATAACTTGTTCACCCTCTTCCCCCTTTATCAGATTCATACCTCAAATCACCATTTTCTCATATCACTTTAATATTAAATGCAATGACATCTGCCTTCACATCCTGCATCTCACGCACACTACAAACTTTCCACTGCATTGGGCCTACCAGTATTACTATACTCTTACACCAACGTTGGTTTATTACAAACACAATACGGGGGAGGTTTACAGCAAGCGAAGCGAGCTAGGCGAGCGTAAGCGAGCAGTGAGTGCGCCAGCACGAACGCCTTGACAGGTCGCAAACTTAATTAAAAATCTCTGTACACAAAAGTATAGCAAATACCACCACTGGTGGTGGTAACCAATCAGACGACTGTTCAAGATAACAACGGTGACCGGCGATGTTTACGTCATCTCTGACTGTACATGCACAACAAGAAGTAATCAATACATCTATTTCCAGGGACCAACACATGCTGGATGTTAAACTGATAGCGATCGCAACCTTGAACAGCTGGGTATTAGTTGCTAGTAGAGTTGGCGATTATGCTGGTCAAGTTCACAATACTTTATTTGATCATGTTTGTGGACTACAAGTAATTTCATGTTCCAATTTCTATGAAACTTTCCCAGAAACTTTAAGCATATAGTTTCAAACATAAACTGTCCACGTCATTGTTGTGAATTTCAGCATATTCTAGTTGATGGAAATTTTGTATATATTGTTGTCACAGAGGAAGCAGGCCTTTTTTTACCCGGGATTTTTACGATAGACAAGGACAATTTCTTATTGAAATAGTTCTTGCAATAAATAAAAAATGCTAACTATGAATGTTAGTCAAAATATTTTTGTGTCTCTGCGTTCTTCACTTAGATTGAAGGAAGGTGTAGGTGCTGATCACATTCTCATCTCTAGAAAATGGAAATATTGCATTTTTGATGACAAATGAAAGCCCGTATTTTTCTGATTGTAAATCCAAAATTTCACCTCCAAATTCAATTTACAAAAAATGATTTAGTTTTTGAGATATAAGAAAAGGTGTAAAGTTTATTAATTCGCCACAAATCACGGACTTTTGTAAAACTATCCCCCGGGGGGGCACTCAACTTTGAAAGTGGTAGGTATGTCCGGCGCGAAGCGCCGAAATTGGGGGCAGGTGAACTGATTTTCTGTAAAAAATGGACCTTTGAAACCAATTTTTGGGGGTCTAGTGAACCCGGGCTAGTGAACTGAAATTTTGGTCAAAAATAGCCTCCTGAACTGAAAATTTTCGCATTTCCTGAGCAATTTATGCAGTTAGAGCTCAAATTTTTGCAGTTTTTCTAAAAAACGGGGTCAAAAGAACTGAATCACACTGAAAATGGGGATCTAGTGAGCGGCCTGGCGGCCTGAAAAAGGGGGTCTTGACCGCCGGACATATATATCCTGTCCACATATGTGAGTGCCCCCCCGGGAACTATCCAATGGAAAATCGCGAAATTAAATGTTTGAAATCACGGAAAAAACTTGCCAGCTATTAACCCGCGTCCACCATTTGGGTATTCCCCTCCTAAAAGATATATCGGAAATCAAGGAGGATAAATAGACAGAAATATCACGTTATGTTGATATACGGCCACGTGTCACAGTTTTGGGGTGTATAATTTCGCCATTTTAGGTATATCGATGTCACAGACCAAATGGAAAACTTGGGTGTTTTTTGGGAAATTATCATAGAAAGCGCCCATTTTTTCCCCGGAAAATGGTATGGTGAAGGGTTGCAAAATTGCCTTTTTTAGGTATAGACAACGGTCCTTATCGCGAAGTCTGCGTGGCACACCCCCGTACATTTTTTTAATTTTTTTTTGAGAACCCCCCCCCCCCGGATAAAAGGAATCTTAGCTTTACAGATTTCCTTGGGCGGGGGGATGCAGTGGAGGAACACAAAAGCTTACTTTATTCCAGGGGATGCAACTGTTTTAATGAAGTACATCATTCAGTACATCTGTTCTTCACTGTTTACATTCTCAGCCGGTTCTTCATGTGTCAGTTCCTCTCAATCGTTAACAAGAATGGTGGTTGCTTAGACTTGCCAAGTCCTTTTTGAGTTTCCTTTTCCACCAAACTAGGCCGTCATAACATTCAGTTATTCATTCAAAACATTGAGACGCGTGCCATCATAATAGCTTAGCTAATTAATACGATTATAAAGATTGTCATTACTGACCACAATATCACACATCTGTTGCACTTTTCACTTTTCATACTCTCCAAAAAGAGGGTCTATGGAACTGATTTTTTCCCGAATTGAGGTCTCATGAACTGCTTTTTTCCCATAAAAATACGACTATTTGAACTAAAAATCGCTCAAAATTGGCTTGAAAACATCATAAAATACATTTTTGAATCATTTTCTTTGAAAATGGGGTCTTCGGAACTGGGGTAATCTTGAAAAGAGCATCTTGGGGAGCCTGAGGTCTGTTACCATTTTCGTTCCAATGGAGTGCCGCAATATAGCATCTACATGGGGAAAGATTCATATAGTTTATTTTACATCAATCCAGGTTACTTGGTACGGTTACTAATGGTGTATTCTGAGTCTTGACGATCTGCATCGATTGATGTCATCAACGCGCAGTCTCTACCCGCGCCATGCACAAGGAATAGACTGTTCTTCGATGGGTGTCGTGTGATGCATATCAACAAACTCTGAATAAACCAAAACTCTTTCACAGGATATAATGGTCATAAGAAATGTATCAGTAAAAAAACAGAAAAATGTTTTGAGATTCCAAGAGCCACTTGTCTGATCAGTTTTGGATGGGTCTACACAAATGTGGTGGCTCACCTTGCAAGTGGGGACTTTGCAGATGATATCTGAATTCATCATTATAATGACAACATACAATTTGCAAGTAG
>JXSR01S028493.1:0-34246 GCA_000969725.1 Ophiothrix spiculata
ATCTCAACGTCAGTCGGCCCAAAATCTCAAAATTGACTTTGGATTTCTAAAGAATTTATTGCCCAAGCTGTTTAATAAATAATCTCGAGAAAAAATGACAAAGTGTGTTTTCAACTGCCCCAATCAATACTTCCTATTACTGTAAGAGCTCTGTGAATGTACGCTCCAGGCAGTGTTGCAGTGAATGTTTGATTAAAAGTAATGGTTCTTTTGCCTTTATGTGATGAAGTAATCACATAGCGCTACGGGCAAATTGCTGCAAATTCACTAAAATGGTTCATACATCTGTATTGCAAAACAGCAATTTTTTACTGGGAAATATCATGATTGATTTCAACAAGTTATATGTCATTTTAAATGCTTATAATTTCAGAACTTTTAAAACAAATTCTGAGTCTTGATTTTCTCTACTTCATTCATGTTTCATGGGAAAAAAACACAAATGTGGCTGTCCAGCCCGTATATGAGCCGTAAATGCTTCATTTTGTGCTACAGGGGAAATTACATGTCAAGGTCGTAATTTGCCGAAATGGATTTTTTGACAGATTCACAATCCTTGTGCTTACTACAAAATACCCAGCAAAGTTTAATTTCAAGAAAATGATAGGAAATATGAAATAAATCTGCATATTTTTTAAGACAATCAACAGAAAACATAGGGCTTCCTGATCTTTGAATGCGCTTATCTCAGTTATACGTTTTACTCCCTGACAAACTTTGACAGACCATAACTTGACTTCGTGTGAAGTTCATTAAGGTGTCATTACAATCCTTAAAGCATGGTCTTTGCAAATGATGACAAGAGGCGGCATTTACGGCATGTTTGGGGTGGACGCTGGGATGAACGGTCACATTTGTGCTTAATATACGGGATGAATTTAAGCAAAACCCATTCTGTTATGAAAATGTTGCAATATTGATGTAGAGTGATTAAATTGGAAGTTAAAACAAATTTAAGCCAACTTGATGTGCTAAAAATACCAAAAAAAATGATATGAATATAGGCTAAAATATAGCTATCGTATAACAGAACCAATACAGACTAGCTAAATAGCACTTACAAAGAGGAAAAAAGACAAACCCCAAATACAAAACAGGTACAATCTACATAAAATATCCACAAAAAACTACATAATTACAGAAAGCAAAATATAGATGAACTTAAACACTCCGGTGAGTACTAAAAACAAGTAGCGTAGAAGTTTAAAAATATAAAACTCTTCTATTCCTATGTTCCATTTAACCTGCTGTTCTATACCTTGTCTTTTAAATCTACTTTTTATATATATTTTGTAAAGGAATTAGCCTAGATTTCTGTTACTGTTTAAACTATTTTAATACCTCCTGATTTGATTTATATTCCTTGAGAGATCCATCAATACCCGCTTGCCTGGTCCTGCATGTTACGATCACACTCACTTCAAATATCTTAGTAAACAAGTTTCACTCCCAGTCAAAAGCGTTTGCGCACTCTAAAATACGGGCAAAAACGTAATTATTATATCAAACAACCTAGACTCTGAAAAATTTTTATAGGTGCTTAATGTACCCAATATAAGTAATTTATGTTTTCTCTGATACTCAATCTTCCATAACCATAAATATGGCCGATTTCCTGGACCATATACAAATACACCACACCCACTTTTTGATATGTACCTATGTAGTTTATTATTCAATGTTCGATATCACCGTGTAGCCATAAAGAACATTTTCAGGTAACAAGTTTTCCAACAAATGTGCAGTTATGTATTTAAACTCAGTTTATTATGTGAATAAGAAAGTACACAATATGTTTAGCACGCCATATTTTGAAATGCGGTAAATGCAATTCTTATTGATTTTTTTAGATCTATGTATGTAAAATATAAATCCGAAAAAATATGGCGCAAATGATGATCGGTTCTCAAGATATAGCTGGTTAAAGGTTTTGTGCGCAAACACTTTTGACCGGGAGTGTATTTCTACTGAAATATTAGTGTATGTCATCTGGGTTCTAAAACTATATCTTGCTTCATAATATCAGCCAAATTATGTTTTTTCACGAAAACACAAATAGGAGAAATCCGGCATTTTATGAAAAATTGGCCATTTTGACCTAAAAAGATCAATGTATTGAACTTGGGTATCAGACATGAAATGTTATTATCTCATTTATATTGATGACTTGTACCATACTCAATTTTCAGATCCGGTTTTTGGGTCCTGATTATGAAAATATTAATAGAAAACCAAACTATAAATTGTTAGTTATTTGGTCTTTGTTTAACCTGTGCCTTACCAGGGGTTACCCCCCCCCCCCCCCCCCCCCCCCCAGCGTATGATTCCCTGTCGCATAAAAACGCAAACGAATATGACGTAGATTAATAATAGGAATTAAAACACAGGATATAATGCCATCACAAATGCATATGACAGACAAAGCTCATTTTCTCTCAATTTTAGCCATTTCTGTGAGATTTTTTAATTTGCTTGATTTCAATACATTTTTGAATGTGTAAGTGTGTTCCCACTAGTTCTAGATTCTAAGATTAGTCCATAATGTGAACCAAAATGAACCAACCATAATGTACACAAGGACAAGTGACCATCCTGACAAAAGTTCATTGACATTGCTGGCTTCCTTCTGGATGATCTTTAAAACTGTTTGATACCCCCAGAATTAGATATTAAATAATTAGCGGATGCTTGCTGAAAACATATGGCACAATATGATCACTCACAAAAAAGTCTAAAAATGGCCTTAGATTTCAAACATCCATGCATTTTTTCACTGCCTGACCACCATGCTACAGTACTTGTAAGGCCGCATAAAAAAATAAAGTTGTTTCTCGTCCCCTCCTCACTTTTTGGTGCCGCACCAATTTTTGTTTTTGCAAAAATGCTAAAAAGATGTCGAAAATTGAGCTAAATCATTCAAATATCAAGATCCTGCTTTCCTTTTTAAAGGATTCTTTAAGTTTTTGATGTTTTTAACATTGCAACTGTTATCAAACCAACATTTATCCATATCACATGAGTTGAAAAACAGCAACTAAATGTGCAGTCAACATCTACCAAGGGTAAACCTGGATCGCCCAGGCTGTCTCCAACCTCCCTCCCTCCTCACATTTTGAGAAACCTTCGGACGAGAAACAACTAATTTTTTTTATGTGGCCTAAGGGTCAATGTCCAGCGGGCTGGTGTTGTGGTGCTGCGTCTTGCGTAGCTCCATTATGCTGCCTCCTTCACGAACTCCACATCTCTTGAGACAGAACAACAAACAAATCTTCTCAAATCAATCCTATTATTGAGCTTGTGATTGCAAACCATAAATATAGTTCCTGCAGTCAATTTTTGTTATTGCCAGGACAAATACAGTTTTCTCATGGAACCAATATATGGTCCCAAGTGAGAAGTGTTATTTTACTTCAAAATCAATCAAGTCTGGTGGGAGAAGTCTTGTTCAATGACAAGTGTTCAATGACAAATGATCAAGACACTAGTTTAAGTCAATTAATGCTCAAAAATGTCTAAATGGAATATTTAAAATAAAAAATTCTTTCAAATTCTGTCTTTCACTTTTTGGAGGCATCCCTTTAATTTAATGCATATGCACTATTGGGATTAGCCTGGCTTTCCGCTGAATGTTATAAATAAATATTTTGGTCAAAAGAATATAATATTCAAAATTTTAAAATTTTGTAAGCAATATTTAATAAAATTCAAGTTTTCAAAACCACAAGATTCCCTGGTTTGACATTTTCAGATGCAACTGGACCTCATGACCTTTGACCTTTATTCCCCAGAATAAATTGTGTGAAAACAGTGTTTCTAGTTGAAAATCTTATATTTACATCTCATTTTGATGCCTGTGATGGACAAATAAAATGTTTATTTAATAAGTTAATCCTTTCTCAATTTCAGTCAATTCTTTCTGGGTATTTTACCTTTTTCTTGATTTTGTTACATTAATACCAAGTGGAATCTACGCTAGTCTCTTTCCAAACCGGAATGTATATTAGTTGAGCAACCTTACAGTTAATCTGACCGGCATTTGTGCAATTCTTGGATGTGGACTTAAGTCACGAATAGGTATATCAAATAAGGTGGAGCCGTTTCAAGAAATCATTAAAATCATGACAAATGTCTTTATTTTTGATAGAAGTTGTCACCGAACCATAACACTTTTAGTATCATATTAAAGATAATTTATCCAGGTACTAAATAAAAAAAGAATTAAAGCCACAGGTTTAGCAATAGTGAAGTAATTGACCAAAATGTCGAGTGGGTCAAGGGTGGAGGCGGTGGGTGTGGCGCCGGTGGGGGTGGCGCCCATAGGATTACATGCAAAAGTGTACGAAAGTTATGATTTATAAACACATGTATTATTGAAAATAAAAATGCTGGGATCATAATTTTTTGAATATACTTCAATGAGGTATGTATAATGCTAAAGCATTTGTCGAATATTGACATGTCATCCAAATTTTGTTGTTTCTTAATGCCTTATATGTGGGTAATTTTCTCTATACATTACTGTACAAAACATGCATTTACACTCGAAAACTTTAAAACGACATATCTTTTGACCAAGTCGACGTAAATGGTAAAAATTATACATTTTTCAAAAGAAAATTTGCCGAGGAATCCAATTATGTGATTAATTTTTAGGTAGTGTATGCATGAAAAAACTTTTGACCGATACATGTCCCAAAAATTAATGAGTCGTTTCAAAGATTTTGACCATCCTCAATATTTTGACCGCAATGAGATTGGTCACTAAACGAATTATTTTATGGAAGGCTATCATTATATCCTTCAAATAATGTTTGTGTCATCTGGATACACCTTTCCCCAACAAAATCTCATTGTGCCAAGTTGGTTGACCAAAATGCACTTTTATTTTATTTTGTACCCTGTATAATTTTTACCCGTCCCTAAAAATTGGACTTTTTTAGGTAAAATTGAAATCCTCGGAAAGTAAGCTTTCCAGCAATATCTAACTTTGTAGGTTTTAAGTGTATATATTCAGAGTTACGATCCGTTGAATACAATTTGTGTGAAACAAAAAATATGACCAGTTTAATGACTTATGTCCATGTTGCTTATTTATGAAAGCTTATAAACATCTTGTATTTCAAGGTTATAGAGGTTATAGAACACAAATCCACTGTGGCATGTGTACATTGCTTTGGCATTAGTAGTGTAATGACCATACGGTCAGATTGATGGGAAGCATGCCATAATTCATCTCAAAGAATAAATGTGTTTGTTTATCTCTGTACAGTTGTAAATGCAGGAAACTTCATTCTGCTCTACAGGTGAAAATACCAAGGAAATTTACTGAAATTGATTTTTGCAGATTCGCAATCCTTATCCTTACTTCAAAGCACTTTTTAAGAAAATGATGAAATTTATTTGTATGTTCTGAAGACAATCAACAGAAAATATAGGGCTTACTGATCTTTGAACATGTTTATCTCAGTATACACGTCTAGCCCTTTTCTATTCATAAATTATCCATTGTGTTTCTTTTGTTTAAAGTTTGTTGCCCTGTACGTTATTTCTTAGAATGAGGTCTAGAGCGTTATCTAACAAAGCATTTAGATAACGTTCTGGGTAGTGAAGTGAGACGAGATGGAGAATTAGAAACACTGATTCTAGTTTGACATTATCAACAATTATTATGCAGCCATGAAGTCAGAGAATTAAATTGGTAACCTTGATATTTAAATCAAATAGGCCTATAGAATTAGATCGAACCTGATGACAGCGTTTTACGTAATAATGTTAAAACGGTTAAAAACAAATATCAAAATCATTCGAGCACGGAAGTATTTGTTTGCATTTTAAAACATCATAAGGTAAATATCACATTTACAGTTCACATTGTATCAAATAGCTATTTTAAAATTGGATATCACTATGGTAATTATCTCGCTTTGTTCATTTGCATAATAATTCATTATAATGTCAAATACATGTACACAACAATAAATACGGGCCTGCGGGCATATGAATAAAAACAAAAACAAGGGAGTCAAGGGAATCTACCATTAACTTTGAAACACGATTCCAGCATAGTAGACATACAGCAAGAGCCCATGGCTTATGTTTCACCAAAGGATGTCATACATCTAAAATGCAGCACCTGGATGGTACCACACAGCAAGAGCCCATGGCTTATGTTTCACCAAAGGATGTCGTACATCTAAAATGCAGCACCTGGATGGTACCACAAGGAACGCGTTGGCTATGGCCATTGCAATGAAATTTGTCATTTGTGTGTACAAAATACATAAAATATATGGTGTTAGAAATATTGGTTTATAAATTTAAACTTTGACCTTTTTAATAATCATCAATTATTATTGATAACTGACCACCATGTTAAAGGCATACAATTATTTTCTCTCGAAACGCATCATTAAGTTCACGGTCTTATGGTGAGATCGATCAATCGTCTTCAATTGTCCTACCTTTTTAGGGTAGTCTTTGGCACAATCACAAGATATCACCAGAGACAGGAGTGTTTTAAAATTAAATTAATATGGATATTTTACCTATTTGATATTTTGAAATCAAATTTTTTATGTTTTCAATTAAAATTTCAAATAATATGCCTCTGCTTGCCGTGTATGTCAGATAAACGGTTCAACAGACACCATTATCAGATATAATGTATCATGGTATGGGATGGCTTGTCATTAGACAAACATAAGGCTCGACGCGCTTGTCTCGCCTTATGAGAGTCTAATGACTCGCCATCCATACCAAGATACATTATATCTGATATCGGTCTCTGTTTCACCATTTCCATAACTTGGCTTCTGGAAACCAAGTGAAGTTCAATGAGGTGTCATTTTAATCCTTGTAACATGATCTTTGCAAATATTTAAATAGTGCAAATGACAAGAGGCTGTATTTACGACTGGTTTGATATAAACATTCATATATGCTATCTGCAAAATGAGAGCCACATCGCCACACTGACAATCTGAGCTGAAGGCAGATCAAGTTATACTATACTCTATAAACCTTGAAGTAGGCAACAAGCAATCAGACTCTGTTACGAGATCCAAATTGTATACTTGTACATTGTGAACTAGTGGTTTTGTATTGTGTAAGAGACTAGTAATAATCGATTAGGATTGATTAGAACCAAATCACTGTATGTTAATACTTTTTTTACATGAATTATTCATGATTTTGGTAGGTTAGATGATTTAGACTGAGCATTGGTTTGATACAGCAATAATCATGCATTGAGTGTCATCTTTGCGCTCAGGCCCTAGGCTGAACCAAATGCGACACTTCCTTCCCATGGATTATTTGGTGTTAAAGTATCCGTAGGGTTTGATAACGCTGGAAAAAGACGCAATTTATCTTCCTGAGCTAAACAAATCAAATCTGCTAATATGATGGATTATGAAAAGAAATATCATTATATAAACTTCAAGCTAAAATCTTGATCATGTTTTTATTAAAGGGGCAAGTTCAGCATCATCACAAAACTTTTCCCAAGTATTTTGAGATTTTTGCATCATTTGAAGTATTAGCAGTAATAATGACAGTATGCCAAGTTTCATTGTATACTTCAAACCCTATATAGCAAAATATTTAGATATTCTTTTATTTTTAATTATCGTTGTCGACAACGATAAATACTGCGCTCAATAGTTGAATTTATAAAATTGGGTTTTTTGGGAGATCTAATACAAACTCCAAATTTCTTTTGATTTATGTGCTATCTATGATGCAAAAGGAATGTTTTACAAACAAATGTTTGGATCTTTCTTGTATATAGCATCAATAAATACATTTAAAGAATAGCCTTATACCCAAAATCAACAAATAAAATATAATTCAAATTTTACAAACAAATGTTTGGATCTTTCTTGTTATATAGCATCAATAAATACATTTAAAGAATAGCCTTATACCTAAAATCAACAAATAAAATATAATTCAAATTTTTGACTTTTCTGCAGGTTTTGATCAAAATTTTCCCCACATCTGGTACTTGATTGCTCTTTTCTAACATATGAAGTGTAAATCATTTACAAATAAAATTTCAAATTTTTGTCCAATACCCCTTTAAGCAATCAATACCTTAGTGCATGCTTTGTTTGACACATTCTAGACTACTCCATGTGCATTGGACATGTTCTTGTGTGTTTGGTTGTCACATTTTTGTTCATTCAGAAAGACTAAATATTAAATAGATGAAATTGGTTGAGAATTTTGCTCAGGGACAAGGAGCAGTGGTGAATGCAATTTGAATACCTGGAAAAGAATTCAATCAGCACTCAGTCATAAAGACATTATTCACAGAAATTATCACTTATTTTTAAGTATTCATGCTCCCTTAATTGGTTGAACACTTACCATTTTGAAAGTTTTTTAAAATTTTCTTAAATAAACTTTCTAGTAATATAATTCCAATGCATCTCTCTAAATTTTGAACATATAATACCAATAAGGGGGATGTTATTTTTGTTATTAAAATTGTCAATATTCTCATGAAATCTTACTAGCTTTGACCAAAGTCTTAACAAAAATCAAGTGTCAATCAATTCATTGAATATTTTGTAATCTTTTAATAAAATTATCAACCAAGACAGTATTTAAGTTTAAACATGTTGTAAAATATCTCATTAAAAACCAAACGTTTTAGTTTACAATAGTTTAAAAGTAGTAAATGACAAAAGAAATATCAATATGATTTTACCCCCAAAAGTAGGTGAGTCTATCGTCTTCTACAACCAAAACCAAATAAGTAAAAAATAAATAAACCAAAAGCAAAGAAGCTAGGGAGTTTTGCTTTTGCTTTAGCTCATGTAAACACAAAAGAATTGTACAGATTGCTAACTCTCAAGTAGAAATTGACTTGAGTGAATAGAATCAGTAATGGGTTAACAAAATAGTTAATTAACAGAAAATACATTGTTATGCATTTGTACAAAACATTTGAAGTGGGCTATTGTGTTGGCATTTGGGATGTTACACTGCAACATTACATAATCCATACGTACGCATATTGTTACGTTTCAATCATACACGTAATATGTGATGACTCACCCCGAAAAGAGGGTCTTTGCGACAGGACACTTTTCGAGAAACTGATCAAAATAGACAGCAAAAATAAAGAAAATAATAAGAATTTCCAGCAGATTTTCTGTTGAACGCCTTGATCAATTTCAACAAGTTAGGTGTCATTTTAAAGCTTAGAAAATGCTTTAGCAGATGAAATGATAAAATCAAAATTGATATCATCTGCAAATTCCCCCTTTCGGGTGAGCCATCACATATAAGCCAACTTGTCATGTGATCATTGCAACGCAGTTTGTGTAATAGCTGAAATATCTCAATATCATGCATATCACTAATTTCAATTGTAAACATGTAAGAATATTTTTATGCATATCATTTTAGCACAAAAGTACTTCTATAATTGAATAGTACAAAAATAATGAAAGAAACATTTTTGGCTTAAAATGTTACTTTTACTACGCAAGAAGTTAATTGCAAAACATATTATGTCTGGTATAAAATATGATGCAATAAAACTAAAAGAAAAGTTTGAGTCAACAGTGTATAAGGCCAAAAAAGAAACAAGTTAGTTTCTGGTAACCTGCGCGCGTTTCTGTTAAGTCACATATTTCCCGCATTATAGTGTTTTTTCATATTTCTAATAAAATATCTTTATTTTTGATAAATAAAACAATTCTGTAAAAAAGCTTACTGGAGACTTGCATAAAAACTTAATTACAATTAATCGTTCATATGTGAGAGCCAATGAAATATTTAGCGCTACTAAGATACTGGCTCGAAACTATGATCCACAACCAAATTACCCGATGCAGATTTTACAGTTATAACACTTGAACAAATACGAATATATATGCTCTCGAAATAAAATTTGGGTCAAATTAATATGAATGCATGTGTGTTGATGTTCTTGGCTTCACAGTCTGAATATCAGCTGATCAAGTTAGCATTTTTTGTAAAAAAAAAAGAAAGACAAAATGAAAAATAGCATGTCGCATTGCATTTTCGAAAAGTAAAAAATAAAAAAGCGCATATCGCATTGTACCAGAAAAAAAAAAATTTTGGCCTAAACCCACAATAGCAAATCTAAAAGGCCCGTAAAAAGGGTGTTTTCAACAGAATGGATTTATACAAAAGTACAAACCACAATCACAAGTCTCAGAGCTCTATCTACACAATGCAGCACTGGAAATGTCATTTTGAAGAACAACTTCAATAAGCATTCAAGTCTTTCCTTTGTATAACAGAGATTTTTCATATAAATACATCTATATATGATGTTTTCATAACTTGTCAAGGATTGTGAAAAGATACCCAAAACGGAAATAAGACCTCAAAAGTAATATAAAGAATGCTACACTGAATTGCTGCGGAAATCTGATTTTGTTTAGTTTAAATCTTTCATACAATGATATATTAAAAATTATACAGTTAGGGAAGAAAATGGTAGACTTCTAAATGTTACTGATTTCTTTTGCTTTCAAGTAAAGCACTGGCAATTTAGGGAGCACCGACCACAATATGTACATATATAATCCTTGTGAGCATTATAATACATTGGAAGAAATTGTTTATAACTGTTGAAAATCTCATCGATTTGACTACTTAGCAAGAAAAGCATGATATACTCAGTTTCCTAGTCAAATTTTGACATGATCTAGGTCAAATGTGCCGCTACTGTAGTTATAAAATTTGACTAGACGAACCATAAGTTTCATATTTTACTAGGTATCTATTCAAAACTTCAAAAGGTTTTATGAAGAGTTTAGTGGTCTTCTATGATGGTCCTCTTCAGTAGTGACGCACTCATAAGCCAATAATCGGTAATCCTTATTACCGATTATTTGATGAACTAATCGGCCAGAACTATCGTTGAGATCGTTTACCCGTTTAAACAACTGAAACACCACTCAACGTGTAGAAATTCCATGTCACAGTTAAACAGGAACTGGTGCCGCAACGTAAAGATGGGATATTCAGTGGACTATTTGGATGACTATATTCAATGGTGCGGCCCTGTATGTAGGATTCACGTTGTTTACATTGCACGGGGCAGTAAAATATTCGCCAGAGAAACAACGTTGTGTTGACTTTATGACTTCGTATGTTAAATAAAAGTGTTTTGAAAACAATATTTTGACCACCTGTTATTTTGATAAATCATTAATTGTATACAATTCTCCAGGTAACATTGTTTATTACAGTTGCAAAATTCAACAGTCGTATACGGTTAAATGAACATTTTTTTATTTGTGTAAAAGGTTATGCAATTAACCGTAAACTCAAAGGCCTAGCCAGAACTGATTAATACTAACCGCATGTAGGGGCTATAAATTTTGAACCTTGCAGAAGACAGCAAATATGTGCAAGTACGATGAATTGTGACAACCGTTTAAGCCATATTATTCAATCAATCTTTATTTTTTTTAAAAGCAGAGAGTGTACACAAAACTCAATACAAAAATAATCAGTTCGCTTATTTTATTCTCTGATTGTAGGAATGACAAAAGATGACAAGAACATAAAGAAAACAAGAAATATACACAAAAGAAATCTTGATAGCAACTCCTAAATCATTCACATAAAATAATTTTGAAAATAGCCCCAAGTCATTCATGTATTTTTGATCCAAAATTTAAGCAGTATGGAATTCTTTTAGATTTTCTCAAATTTGGAACATTTCCGTAAGTACTAACAAGGGAGTACAAATGTTTCTTAGAATCGGGGATGCAAGTATTAAACATAAGCCTGTCAATCCATGTTCTCCAATCATGTTCTCAACAATGTTCTCCAATCCCATGAATACTACAGGGACCAAGTGATCTATTTCCTAACCTCCGTCATCATGAGTTGGGAGATTGACAGATATGCACTTCAAATTGGATCTCGAGCCCCCATTATGACAAAATTCAGCAGCTTCACATTATATTTTATCTATATGTAGCTAATTTAAAAAATGTTAACTTGTACTAATAGTTTTTTTCAGTAATCAGTTCAATTTTATCTATTTATTAAGGGGTTTTCTCAGAGATGCAGTTGCTTACGACCACGGGATAACAATTTTTTCATAAATAGTAAAAAATCAAAAAAATGTTTGCATCCATTTTGAGTGTGCAAATTTCAATGCACATTGAACGCATGCTTTACCAACGCATTTGGTTAACCACGCGCCACATCGTTGCATAATATACACGCGGGAAATTATGCAGACGCAGATGTGCCATCAATGTAATCAAATTTTATTTTAAAATGCCAGTTTCTGTCATTTTTCTTGAAAACTAACACAGTGACCATATTTTTTTATTTCAGTATTTTGAAGTGCGCAAAAAGTGCTTTAACATATGTAAAAATTACAAAAATCAATGGGGCATTTACCATTTTACTTACAAGCACATAATGATCAACTTTTTGGAGCATCCCCTATACTTTGCATGGAAATTCCGGTGATTTGGGGTGAAAATATGTGATTTTTAAAATGCCTGTATCTCAAAAATGAGCACAGTGATCTATATTTTTAATTTTAGATTCGTTATCAGCACAAATAAATCTACCAAATACTAAATCTTTAAGAAAATCCATGGATATTTTGCATCTCTGAGAAAACCCCTTAAATACCCAATATTGAAGTACCTGCAAGTAAGCAACTGACTTGTTGGTTTAAGTAAAGAAAATAATATAAAGATTTTAATAAAAGCTGCCACAAGCGTGTACCTAGATAAATCTTTCTTCTTCATATCATTATCTTACACAATTTTATTTTTTACATATTCAAACAACTTGATGGCAAGTTTAAAGATTTGCAAACTTTAAATTAAAAGGCATTTAAAGCGAAAGATACATGACAAAATTTGTTCAAAAAACTTCTGATTATTTTAAATTCTGCATCCTTTATTAATTAGCCCCAAGTCATTTCTACTATTCTTTATCGAACGACATTCAGAGTTTTATTTGTTGTATTTGTGAATATGTATTTAGTACAAATCAAAATAAAATCAGTTACATCTCATCAATAGCCGGAAGCGGACCTATATCATATGCATCACAATGATCTAAAAATTACTCATGTTTGTCTTCTTCTTCCGCGGTGAAAACCATCAAGACTTTAGCCAAGCATCCACTCATTTTTCTTCTTCATTTTTTTTTTTTGGTTTTGGCAAGAAGTAAGTCTGTGAAATAATGAGTTGTGTTTCATATTGTGTTCAACAATTAACAGTATCTCCAAAAGTTGACGCAGTACACAAAAGTCAGCGCACTGCTCATCGCGCCGGGCAACTTATAGTACATGTAAAAGCCCGGTGCTTGGGGAAAAATTGATAACGCCCAAGTAGCAAAAATAAACAAACTAGTGCTTCATATAGGCTAAATATTTTTATGAAGATGAGTAGGCCTATCTGTTAAATTGAAAACATTAAGAATTAAATTGTGTTTTCAGGAAGATTTTTGTTGTTAAAAGGTATTCAAACATGCCACAGAGTTGTTCATCGCGAATCAACAACTCTGCATCCGATGCATGGCCACCCCAGCGTGATAAAAAAACGCAGACGCATGGATGCATCGTTGTACATAAGTGTTTTATAACAACTCACAAGATCTTGGCATCATATTTTAAAAACTTGCAAAAATTAATCAAAAATACCCAGAGCCGGTACTTTCACCACAGACTTGTCTAGGAGATGGCATTTGTTATCAACACAATAATCTGGTGAATTTAAACAAATACCTGGTTGCCCACTTGCAGCTATTATCAGTATGGATTACGACAAAAAATTCCACCTTGAATGTCTCATCACAGAAGAGTTTTAAGATCACTAGGACATTTTCATAAGTTACACTTAGATTAATAACATTCAAGAACGCAAGGAATAAATAAAAATTGAGAAAACATTTTCAGTAACTTGTTCTATAATAGGCGAGGTAATGATTGAAGTATTCACTTACACATCCATCATACTAACAACCCTAACTCTAACCCTTGAATCACAAACTTGCATATGAATAAACATGAACAGAGATCAAAGTTTGTAAGATACTTTCACAAATACACAACATCCTCTTGTGATCGTTCCAATTACAAAACACATGCATAATTCAAATAAAACCCTATCAGTATGTTCAAATGATTGACAGAAAACCAAAAAATTTTCTTCCGTTTTATTCCAAATATTGACCATTTTTGTTTATCCCAGAGCTATATCCATTTAAGGTAAATTAGAAACAGTGATCAAAGAATAACCATAACAATACCAACATCCTCTAATTTGAAGTAAAATATCATACAAAGACACCTTCCTTTTTCTATAATTTCGACTTAAATAACAGCACAAATTTCAATTTCTATTCCACGATCTGAACATAGCAAAACAAGTTGCCAAAAATGTGTAATGTCTTAAAGTGCTAGATAATATTGGTGTTTTTCATGGGCTTCAAGTTGACAAAAGAGAAAAAGAAACACCCTTTTTTGTCACCCCATTATATTTAAGGAGATCGCAGTCACAAAAAATGAACTTAGCCTAATGTCACATTTTCAGTATCAAACTGTAAAAATAAAAGCCACAAGAACAGTGAACTTCATCTGAAATCAATAGCCAAATAATAAATCTACAAATTCAAAGATTCAACACCTTGCACAAGGACAAACCTGTTGGCCGTAGTGAGGCTTTAACTCAGGACCTATTAGTCTGGTGCCGAAACCTATATATTTTGTCAGGACCTTAAAGTAGCATCCGCACAAAATGTTTTTGCCGATTCTACTTCACGAAGACCTACTGATTAAGGATCCGACTGATGCCAAAATTGTAACATTGAGCATTTTGAGAAATCCAAGACGGCCGCCAAATTGGCTGCCAAAACACACTTTTTATAATATCTCTGCTTCTATGGAGCCCAGCTCTATTCCACTAGACACACAATCTCCTCACGTATTGATGCTAGATCATTTCCCTATGAACCAAGAAGTGGTGCATTAAGAGTCCAGCGATTTCATCAATGGGACATCGTTCAACATCTACAAATATGCAGTTTTTAGATTTCAAACCACATAATTAGTTTCGCAAACCTTTATTCTTTCCCTTACAAGGCTCATGCCTGGTATTTGAACTTGGGACCTCTCGTTTATTAAGCATACACTCTGAATACTGAACTATTAATTCTAGCTGGCATCAAATAATCTAATTTCACATAATTACTTGCACAAGTAATATACTGTGTATCAGCACATCCCTTCAAATGGAATTGCGACAAAATTGTGACAAAATCGCTAGACTGTGAACACACCATTCGATCATCAGATATCACAAAATTGCTTACCTGTTATCCATGACAACAGATGACAACAGCAACAAAGTTGAATGTACATGTGGATAAAAAAGACAAAATGAGGCTTAGTTAATTGATATAATTGACACCTACATGGTTATTAGGCATTGAATCTGTTGAAAAGCTGGGAGTTCGAATCTGCTGAATGTTAATGCAATGTCCTTGAACAAGACATTTACTCAAAACTCCTCTCAGCAAGTGGCATGATGACATGTCCTTACATGAGGGAAAGCAAGTTGGCGTTGCGGTAGTTCCCCTGCTTTGCACCACTGAGTCCCGGGTTCGATTCCCTGTCCCAGCACTGAATGTGCATTTGGTTTTCAGTCCATACTCGCTTCCGCAGATTCTCCACCGGGTACTCCGGTCTTCCTCCTGCATCAAAAATGGATTTAATTATAGAAAGATCATCGACCCAATGGAAATAGGCTTCATTAGAGGCTTTCTTGGATTATCCTTGGTGATTAGCCTAGAGAATTCTTTCTTTTTTAAAAAATATTGTATTCATCTTCCACACCAGATGCCTAATAATACCATAAACATACCCTATTCACTCGTCCAATTCAACTATGCATTTTATGAATGTATGTCACTGTAGCACTGTGTTATTTCATACCAGTGTGCCAAAAATGATGTCAAAATACTTTTATAATGCTTCATCATAGAGTAGAGTGATATGTCAAACTATTGAAAGTTGGAGTATTTAAAAAATTTAAAGGTTTGTCAGTTGGAAAATAGTTGAATTGGACGAGTGGATAGGGTAGACCATGTATGCCGTGATGTACATATTCATGTAATGTACGTTAGAAGTATGTTCAATTTGTTATCCATACAATGGTGCTGTACCTCTTAGCATACTTTCATTTCTCAACTTAAAGGGACTAGTGTAGATTCCACTTAGAATTAAAAACTTATGGAAATGCTCTAAATAAAGCTTAAAAATGTAGTAATATCCAAAAAAGTACAAAAATTTACACAGAAATGGCTCAAATTGAGAGATAACTAATTTGCAATATATCATTCTTTGATGGTGGGGTAACTTTTTAGTCTTGTGTTTTCTGAATCCTAAATTTGTACCTCAGGTCTGGATTTACCAGATAAAAAATCAAACAAAGCTCTTAGAGATAATTTAATACATATTAAAAGAGAAACAATTTCATCCAAAATAATTTGTTTATACATCACATGTATAGAAACAAAATCTTTTTACATTTTGAAACTAGAAACACTGTTTTCACATTTTTTTTTTTCGCCGGCGAAAAAAATAAAGCAGGTAAAGAATTGCAATTTTCTCCAATATTCCTCAAAATCATGGAAAACTACTTGTAGGTTATATTACTTTAAGGTGTCTGGTCCATGCGCCATCCTTGCGTACCAGTACGTGCTAGTGTGCCAGTTGGTAAGTGCCGCAATACGCATGCGCATTTACTCTGAGTAGTGTTTTGAAGCTAAAAATTGCCATATTTTAATATTTTTTCTGGAAAATTAAGTTGGTGACCCCCAATTTTTATTGTTTTATTTGAAAGAACATACTTGTTGCGCAACTTTTGTGAAAAAATTAATAAAAATGCTCAGGCAGATTTTTTGAATCAACACTAAATAATGTCACTTTTGCCACGTTTCTCATAGACCCCTGTACTAATTTTCCCCAAAAAACCTCAAAAAATGCTGTTTTTAAACCGACTCTCATGCAAAAACGAGTCCGGTGATTCCCAATTTTTATTTTAAAAATCGGTTCTACATCGATAAAATATAATTCATGCCGATTTTTACTAAAAAATCTTCGGGCAGATCTATCATGGACCAAACACCTTAAACATGTTCTACCGATTCATGTAAAAAAACATGTAGGTAAAAAATTAGTGGGAAGAATCTAGGCCAGTCCCTTAAAGGAGCAGGATAGGTGTGTTCTTAGAGGACTATAAAGACATTAAAATAGATCTTGTTACTTTTCCAACTATACATAAGAGGATTCATAAAAAGTTATAAACAGAACAAAAACAAGCAGGGTATATAAAATTTTATGGTTTGTTTTTCCATTTATTCATTCAAGAATCTCTTGAAAAATATAAAACATTTATAACCAAATGAAAATTGTGATGGCTCACCTCGAAAGGGGCGGACTTTGAAGATGATATCAATTTTTATTTTATTATTTCATCTGTTACAGCATTTTCTAATCTTTAAAATGACACCTTACTTGTTGAAATTGATCAAGGCGATCAAATTTTACAACCGTGAGAAAATCTGCTAAAAATTCTTATTATTTTCTTTATTTTTTGCTGCCTATTTTCATCAATTTCTCGAAAAGTGTTCTGTCGCAAAGTCCCCCTTTTCAGGGTGAGTTATCACAATTGTCCTGTCAATTCTATTCATTCGTGAAGCTTTTGGGAAAAAAACAGCAACAAATTAACAACCAAAATATGATACAACTGAATATCTGCTGATATAGCTGCTAAGATATTACAGTGATTGTAATAATGAAACTGATAACCATAAAAATATCACACACTATTCGTTAATTAAATTGTGTGGTTATATCTGGACAATGACCCAGCAACAACAATATATGTGAAGACTCACCCCGAAAAGGGGGACTTTGCGACAGAACACTTTTTCGAGAAACTGATGAAAATAGGCAGCAAAAAACAAAAAGAAAATGATAAGAATTTCCAGCAGATTTTCTGTTGTAAAATTTGATCGCGTTGATCAATTTCAACAAACAAGGTGTCATTTTAAAGCTTATAAAATGCTGTAACAAATGTAATGATAAAATCAAAATTGATATCATCTGCAAAGTCCCCCCTTTCGGGGTGAGCCATCACATATACACCAGAGGTGTTCAATAAATGTGTGGCCATTCTTCATTTTAAACTGTTTTAATTCAAATCTATTTCTGAACCAAATCTTGTAATATTGGTTTTTTAAATGCGTACCGGTGTGGTTTATTCCCAATTCTTAGAAACATCTACCTGAAAAGTGAGAAGTAAAATCAAGTTGAACTACTGAAAATTTCCTCTAGACCACACGTCTAGCAGAAATCGGCAGAACTCATAAACGTGAGGCTGTGAGTTTGAGCCCGTTGGTGCCAACGTATTGTGAACCTGGGCAAATCACTTTATCACACTTGCCTCGTTGACCCAAGCGTTATATGGGAGTTACTAGGAATATGACCATTGAGCGTTTGAATAGGCAGCTGGCTGTATTCTAGTGGTAACGGAAAAATGTAAAGCGCTTTGATCAATTATGGAAAAGCACTATATAAGCAGCGACATTTATTTATTATTTTTTTATCTTAAAATACTTGTAAAAACTGTATAGCTTATCCCCTTCTACCTTAGGCCATGAACTTATTGAACACCCTCATATTTTTGAAGTTGAAATGCTCATCTTGATTGTTTATAAAAGTTACTGTAGATTAAGATCTTCTAAGCTTGACACATCCAATAACTTATGAAAATATTGTCGTTTACAGTACTGTATGTACCATGTCCGATAACAGTTTATGTCCCACAGCTTTGTCTTTAAAGGTCAGATTCCTTTTATCCGTTTGCGGTGCAGTTGCGGTGCGTTTTGCATTGTAAGGGTACTGGTTGTGGTATAATTTAAAGCACATGAATGAATAGAGCTGAATGGTATCAGGTTGAAAGCTGAGATTCAATTTTGTTCGTCCGTTTTCTATGCTTTTTCATTTCATCATCTTCTCTAATTGAAAAGTTTCCGCATGACCAAAATGGATTAAAATGGATGAATTGCTTCAGGGACCGATTCAGGTAAACGCATCTTGGTTTCTGGATAGCCGCAATGCAAATGGACCGGATAAAAGGAATCGCTCTCGCGAAAAACCATTTTATCAATATAAAACGCACCGCATGCGGAATCTCATTGAAAACAGATGGTCAAAATTGAATCCCAGCTTCAACCGGATACTATTCAATCATGTGCTTTAAACTATACAACTACCAACACCCTTACAGTACAAAACGCACCGCAACCGCAAACGGATAAAAGGAATCTGACCTTAAGACGTTGAAGATCAGTGTTTAGTGGCAAATGAACAATGGTTAAGAGACCTTTAGTTGCAACTAGAGTTTGTAGCCTTTCATGAATATGGGTCCTTGGGGCACGGTTTATGCCACATCTTCTACTTCAAGGTCACACAATATTAATAAGAAAAGTATAATATGCCTCCTAGATATTTAGTCTGCCTTTCTTAGGTAATTAAGTCTGGACTTTCATATCATGTTCAATGTGAAAGTCATTTACATATTACTGTAGGGTCATAAAATTATTACATTCTTGAAATCATATTTTCAGTTTCCTTTTGGCCAAACATTGTCCTTAAAAAAGAGGACATATAATCCATAGCACAAGCTCAAAGGGGCATTGGGCAATTCTTGTCATGTTTGACATTGGCTAGAATTGGGTTCTTCTTTCTAAGACAGCTCAAAAAATCATGCTATGAGTGTACCGAATTCACTTTTGTTTTTGATAGAAAAAACTATGGATGATGCCAAACATTAAGCAAAAGGGCAAATGCGGGCTTGCTTTTGATTTTCAGTATAACTACAGACCGTGAAAGCGTGGCCTACCGATCTTTTTTATTTTTGGAGTTTTAAGCTAGAGGTGTCACAAAAGTTACCACAGGGATAACTGGCTTGTGGCAGCCAAGCGTTCATGGCGATGTTGCTTTGATTTTCAGACTATTGAATTACAGACTAATTTACCTCACCATATGGTCACATTGGTTTATGTGCGTTAATCCGCCGCTAGCTGCATACTTTTAAGATTTATAGAGTAAAGTGACCAATTTTCAACAGGCAACCCCAGGTCATACACGGACCATGAGCACATTTCATGCAGCAAGAGAAACACTAATGCTATAAAAATTAATGCAAAAATGATCACTACGTTATTTTATCTAACTTCCCAATAAAAAATTCTCAGTTTAAAGGAAATTGCTGTATTTTGTTTAATTTCTAACTTGTACCAAAAGTATTCACCAAATTACATGATTTGACATTCAAAAATGCAACATCTGCTAGCTCCTGGGTATGGACCACCATGCGGCTTTAATCACTATGACAGTCATTCCTCATGATGGAAATATGCCCTACAAAGTACAAATGCAGTATGTGCATTGCAAGTTACTTACTTTTCTCTTGGCCTTTTCTCTTGGAGAAATCCTACACAAATGAGCAGCCAATCAATTCTGGCTCATAATATAAGACAGTAACTACTATATATCAAACATTTGTACATACAACTTTTTTGCATGGGAGTAGATTGAAGTGAAATTGCATGTTTATAAGAAGTATCTACTATGCTTTATAAATGCACATACTGCATTTTTACTTTGTTTGACAGAAATTGAGAGGCATCTGGCTTATCTAGCCCCCAAGAATATTTTGAAATAACAATCAGGCCCACGTAAGAAAACTATGGAGATCGCATGACTTGGTGTTTACATGAGTTAGCAAGTTGATCAGGTGGGTTCACTTCAATTCCTTAAGCTACAATCCTTGACAAAACTGTTGGAACACTTTTTGAAGCCAATGTTTAAATTGAACCACCTGCTTCAATGTTAAAGGATGTCATGTCAGCAGATTTGTTACATGTTGTAGCATTTCTCAACCTTGTTTGGTAGGGAGGAGAGGGCCTGGGGGGGGGGCTACTTACGTTGACGGAAGGTACGGGCTTGTGCCGCCCTCGAGAACCCCTTTTCAAGCCTCCTCTTCCGCTCCTCAAGATGCTCTTTTCAAGACTACTTCAGTTCCAAAGACCCCACTCAAAAATGTGTTTTATTATGTTTTCAAGGTAATTTTGAGCGATTTTTAGCTCAAATAGTCGTATTTTTATGGGAAAAAAGCAGTTCCTGAAACCTCAATTCTGGAAAAAATCAGTTCCATAGACCCTATTTTTGACCAAAATCCGTTCCGCAAGACCCTATGTTCGATTTCGCGGATCTCACATACCTAGCAATTTTTTAGAGGGATCTGTATAAAAGAAAGGTCCATGCTATACCTTGAATATTTTTATTTCAAATGACTTCAAATATTTTCAAAGATTGTAGCTGTAACAATAACAATGCGGTTGACATGTTGACTCCAGGACTCCGTTTACAATGCACAGCCAGTCGCAATCCTCGAGTGGCACTAGACCATAACCTGGCCGTGGCAGACTGGAAGAATACTGATAAGAACCGCAATGCCAGATGACTGTTAATTGCAGCAGAATTAGGGACTAAAGTGTCTCTTAAGGTGACTGTTCATCTCAAACGAGCCATAAATGCAGCAAACCTTTCGGAATACTGATAAGGAACACAATGCCATATGATTGTTAATTGCAGCAGAATTAGGGACTAAAGTGTCTCTTAAGGTGACCGTTCATCTCAAACGAGCCGTTAATGCAGCAAACCTTTTTGGAATACTGATAAGGAACACAATGCCATATGATTGTTAAATAATTGCAGCAGAATTACGGAATAAAGTTTCTATAAAGGTGACAGTTAATCTCAAACTAGCCGTTAATACAGCAAACTTTTCAGAATACTGATAAGGAACGCAATGCCATATGACTGTTAATTGCAGCAGAATTAGGGACTAAAGTGTCTGTAAAGGTGGCCGTTCATCTCAAACGAGCCATAAATGGATCAAACTTCATTTTGCGCTACAGGTGAAAATACATGTCAAGTTCGTAATTTGCCCAAATTGATTTTTTGAAAGATTCACAATCCTTGTGCTTACTTTAAAACACCAGCAAAGTCTCATTTCAAGAAAATGATTGGAAAAATGAAGTACATGGGCGTCATTTCAGGGGGGACAGGGGGAAACATCCTCCCCCCCCCCCACGTTTTGAAGGGCGGGGGACACAATACTAGGTGTCCGCCCCCCCTACGGTTTCGAATACAAACGATTTATTTGCCCCCTGGACCCCCCACACTTCAAAATGAAATGACGCCCATAATGAAGTACTGTAAAACATGTTAATTTCGCGAGGTATTTAATTTCGCGAGGGTAAAGATTCGCGAAATTAAATCCTCGCGAAAATATTGTTCATGTTTGTTTATTGAAAAATGTAATGGAGCTCTTTTACATGTGTTAAAACACTTGATTTTATGCCAGACGATCGACTGATGCTCACCCCTATCTTGTAATGGAATAGTCCATCATGTAAACAAACCAATCTGTCTGGCAACTCTGGCTGTCGATCGGCAATCGAAGTGTCCATGGAGTGGGGTTTGTTTGTAAAAGTTTTGATTTATTTCTGCAATATGACCTCTTACTTTTACAATTGTTTTTAAGCATCATGTGTGGAGCCTTTTTTCATGCAGATTTTCAAGGTATTTTAGTAATATTTTGACAGGAACATCGGAAACTAGAAGATAATATATGGCCTTTAGAATTCGGAAGACATACATAATCATCACAAATTTCAAATTCACGAAATTTAATACTCGCAAAAATGTCACTTCTTGCGAATTCGCTAAATAAAGTCCCCGCGAAATTTAAGTGTTTTACAGTATCTGTATATTTTGAGGACAATCAACAGAAAATATAGGGCTTACTGATCTTTAAACGTGTTTATCTTAGTTATATATTTAACTCCCTGAAAACTTTTGACTGACCATAACTCTTGACTTCTGGAAATCGAGTGAAGTTCATTAAGGTGTCATTTTAAAACTTAAAACATGTTTTTTGCACAATTTTAAAAAGTGAATATGACAAGAGGCTGTATTTACGCCTGGCTTGCAATGGGATGGACGGTCACAAATGTGACCTTCCAGCCTGTATGAGCAGTAAATGCCAGAAACTTCATTTTGCGCTACAGGTGAAAATACATGTCAAGGTCATAATTTACCGAAATTGATTTTTTGACAGATTCACAATCCTAGTGCCTACTACAAAATACCAGCAAAGTTTCATTTCAAGAAAATTATATGAAATGTGAATTAATTGGCATATTCTTAAGACGATCAACAGAAAATATAGGGCTTTCTAATCTTTTGAACGCGTTTATCTCAGTTATACGTTTTACTCCCTGAAAACCTTTGACGGACCATAACTTGACTTATGTAAATCGTGTGAAGTTCATTAAGGTGTCATTTTAATCCTTAAAGCATGGTCTTTGAAAATAATTAAAAAAGTGAAAATGACAAGAGCTAGCATTTACTGCTGTTTTGGGCTGGACGGTCACAAATAACAAAAGTTTACCACAAGATATGACTATGTGCATCTGTGGCCTAAATGAGGTTTGAATATCAAAGAGGTGGTATCATTTTATGGCCAAAGCACTATTATCAATCTTGGAAATCCCAATTCTGCTTTGACATGAATGCATTGCACTCGGCATGCTGACTTGTCAAGTTGACGCATCAAACTAACATGATATATTGAATGCAGTGGATGGATGTATTCAATATCAAAAAGGAATTTTAGCAAAAACTAATTGCCCAAGAAATGTTCTGTAACCCTTAAGGCCAAGAAAAAAAAAACATATTTTTTTCCATTCATAACATTTTAAAAAAATGTGTATTTTTGTGGAAAAAATATATTACAAGGAAATTATAATTATTTAATACAATTTTTAGTTTTTCGAAACCCAAACGCATCAATTTTACCTGCAAAAAATGTTTCAAAAATTGTTGTATATCATGGATCTATCGTACAAACGCGGCAGCCTGTTTCCAAGATGGCGACCTTCCCTGTTTGTATGTCTGCACGCAAAGGCAGCAAAATTGTGTGGAGTTTGGCAGCATCCATTGATTTAAGTGGCACATTTTTGACATTGTTTGATATTCATAATAACAAGGCATCAGAATGTGTATTGGTGCATGTCGCCGTTGCGCCAAACGGCTGTAACAGGATGTAAACAAAACCTAAATGTATTTGTTTATTTGAAATATGGGACTTAAAAATCTGTTTTATACATTAACAAAAAAATCAACCTAGCGACCCAACTGATTTTTTTCATGAAAGGGCAAACAAACATTTTTTTTTCTTGGCTTAACTCTGTTTTCTATGCAGTCCAAGCCGTATCCTCATTACAAGACCACACTCTGTTTTGCATGATAAACCTACTGCATCAGAATACTAATAATGACTGTCCATCCCAAACCAGCTGTAAATGCAGCCTCTTGTCATTTTCACTTTTTTATATATTTGCAAAGACCACGTTATAAGGATTAAAATGGAACCTCACATTCAAATTCCAGAAGTCAAGTTACGGCTTGTCAAAGGTTGTCAGGGAGTATAATGTATAACTAAGATAAGCACGGTCAAAGATCTGCCAGCCCTATATTTTCTATTGATTGTCCTTAAAATATACAGATATTTTTCATATTTCCGATCTTTTTCTTGAAATGAAACTTTGCTGGTGTTTTGAAGTAAGCACAATGATTGTAAATCTGTCAAAAAATCAATTTCAGCAAATTATGACTTTGACATGTATTTTCACCTGTAGCGCAAAACGAAGTTTGCTGCATTTATGGCTCATTTGACATGGACGGTCCCAACTAAGAATACATTGTTGTTTAACTGCTTTGGAACAACAGAATAAGGACGCAAGGTCTGTCGTGACTCAACCACTTGGCAATCATTAGCATGTTGTGCAACTTCGCTCCACTTACTCAGGTTCTTAACGAACTCAGTGTTGATTGCTTCAATTTTTTTTTTAAAGTTTTTCATACTTTTTTGGTTCAGATCCAGAGGAGGTTTTCACAATATCCCACGATGCAATGCAACATAAGATAAGATTGTACAATATACCTGCAAATCCAATTCTACTTCTGTACAGGTTTCTGACGTTTTTGAGGTGTCAGCAATGTGGGCTAACACTGGGCTATTGAGAAAAGAAACACATCCCTGGAAAGATATGAATGGATACTATTCAATGGAATTCTCAAATTCCTAATAGCCCCTTGTCCAGAAAACCATTATTGCCTATTGTATCTAAGTGTATCAGAATAATGCATTGTGGGATATTCCGAAAAACACCTCTGGTTCAGATCATAGTACATAAATATTTCTTAAATTACAGTTTAGTTTAAACATATGTTACATATTACATCATAAGGTACAAGCTGTTTACCTTTAACAAAATTCAGAGTTTCATGTCATTTGAAACAGAATTATATGAGCTTAAAGCAATACTTTATTGTGAAAAATTAAAAGTAATGCGCCCCATATCACCGATGACTTGGTTTTTTTTAGTTCATTAGGTTTGATTTGGGTAGATATTAAAGGTACATGTTCCAATTTTTCAAATTTTAGTTTTCACTGTCATATGAAACATCGCCACTTAAGATGCTTCAATTTCAAATTTCAGTTAAATCGGAATAACCATTTTGATTGTATGAGCAATTTCTCATTTTCCATTTGCCTGTACTTTACTTTGAAAATAATTCTATAGTTACCATAAAATTAATAAATATAACGCATTTCCACTTATATCTTCGAAATGTAACATGTTTCAGCCGTAAAATTTTACATGGGTAAAAAGAAAAATCTGAGGAATATTTTGCTACCAGCTACCAAAATCTCAGAAAATTTGAAAAATGCTGAGCCAATCGGACAGGGCTCCTTTAATGCCCTCCAAATGATTTGACTTAAATATGCTTACTTTTTCTGATATGGCAATTTTGACAAAGTATACTTGAAAACGCTTTAAAATAATCACATTCCTTCATGTTATGTTGTTTTTCATATAAATCAGTTTTTATTAAAATCTTATAGTATTGCTTTAATGATACCTTGCTTGTGAAAATTGAAGTTTGGGTTTTGAAGTTATGATGAATAGTGACAATAATGTTCTTATCATTTTCTATATATTTGCAAGTTTAATTTGCCTGTACCTCTAAATTTGTATGACCAACAACCTGTACCTTTTGATGTAACATGTCATATATTTTTAAGGGAAATGTATTGTGTAAAATATGCATAATTTGCCCACAATAGTCACATACAAAATTGCTCATTAAATCAAAACAGTTTAACTTAATATTTGAAGCTAATTTAGGGCCCTACCACACTTTCAATATTTTGTTTAGCTATCAATAAACCCTAACGTGTTGAATTACAGACAATAGAGCAAAGAGAACATGGTCAATTGCAAATTGGATTGGATTAATATTATCCAAAATTCAGCAAATTTTAGTAAGGGCCTGTACAGACTTTCTGGCACACCAAATATTTGATGCAACAGTTGCCCGCGCCTAAATGATTTCCACTAAGACACTAATGCACCATGGGATTGGAACGAGGATTTGATGATATAGTATAGTATAGAATCCTTTCTTATTCGCAACTTCATTGAACATTCTATCATGAAATTGTTGTTATTACATAGATATGAATGCAAATTTATTGCATAACAAGTACTGTTACGATTATAACAAGATCAAGGTTAGAAATAACCTTTCGGGTTCGAACAATCAAACCAAAGCAAAAATAAATACACTGTAAGTCAAGATTTTATCAACAAAATACAGTATGTGCCAATAAAAACGCAAGATTGGAAAACAAAACTATTAGAATTTAAAAGCGATTATTTAATATTAAAATAGAGCTTCTTCCCTTTATTATGCTTTTATTTCATCCAATTCGGACATTCCTGTCTGGGGATACAGCGCATTGAAAATGAAAGATGAATTTAAATTTGGAGATATACTTTGCTTTTAATGTCTTTATTGCAGCCTACTTTTGATATTGATTATGGTATTGAGATCAAGAAATCAGACCAGCTCACTTATTAAGGGCTTCATAGAATTTGTCATAACTTAAGAACTAAAGGTCCATATTTCACAAAATAAAAAGCTGTTTGAAGATGAGATTATGTACAATAAAATTCGATAATTCTTTTTATGGAAAGCCTAAAAGTGTAGATGAAGTTGGAAGTTACTCACTATACCCTAGAAAATTCGAATTCATGGACGCAAGCTTAGGAAAGTCAGTGACATCACCTTGCTTCTACATAGAACAGCAAGTTTTCTAGGAGCCTTATTCCGTATCAAATTGATTGTTGAATAGCTAACTTCCCTGACCCCAAGCAATTTGCATGATATCAGTGGCTCGCTCCCCATGATCAGCTGTCTTAACACCTATTCATTCTTGTGTATTTACTAAGTTGTTGTATCTATTTGATTATGTTCATTGCATGTTACATTTTGGCCTGTAGGCTATGCTGTTGCTGTGATGCTGTCAGAGTCTAATTCAACCACACAACACGGCCAGGTGAAGATACCCTCACTACCCCCCAAAAAAAAATGAAAATGAAAGAAATGTGTTGCCATTTTTAAGTTTGAATTTGTTGATGGGATTTTATTTTGTTTGTTTTGCTTCTGCAGACAGAGTCAGAACACACTACTGGGAGATGGGGCATCAAAATAATCAAGCAATTTTCTAGTCTGGAAACTGCATTGATTCTTTAATTCAACACAAGTAAAAATATTACAAATGACATGAATGACTCCTAGCTTACATCTATACCAATATAATTAGAAAGCTTAGCAAAAGCTCCTTTCTGACTATGGAATCTTTAGACAATAATAACTGCCCACCATCTTTTTTGAGGTTATTGTGTAAATTCTGAGGTGATTGTTTTGGACCGAGGTTTTTTCTGAGGGAGTGCAGCTCCCCCATTAAAATCATGAGAAGTTCACTTTTTATACATATAACAGAGTATAAATAGACCTTTGATATGACACCAAACTTTCCCAAATACGTTAAGAAGTTTTAGCAAAAATGCATGTTTCTATACAATTTTTTAGAATAATATGAAACAGATACATGATATTTTGAGGGGCCTATTCGGACGCAAGGCCAAATGGTGATTGTCTATTAATTGTGATGACTCACCCCGAAAATAAATTCTTATAATAATATTATTACTCACTAATCATTCTGATAATCAATATCACCACTGTTAATAGTTGGTATTATGTTCTTTTTTCAGGACCTGTTTTTTGCAATGGGACTGTCCCTCAAAGACTTGTAAAAAGAATAATATTCTATGGGTCAATTTATAGTTCCTATGAGCTACCAAATATATGGTGCAACAAGTCTTTGTTATCTTATAATCTGATACATAATTCCAATGTATTTTCTAACAATAACGGAGGCTTGGTGATGAAAAGTTAATACACCACAGTGAGGAGTATTTGGTTAAAATGTTTGGTGAATTACAACTCCAAGCATCCGATATTGATTATTAGATGCATTGGATAACAAAGACTTGTTGCACAAAATATTTTGGAATCTCAAAGTGAGTTATAAATTGATCCTATTTCATAGGCCCTTTTGCCAGATTTTGGACTGAAAAAGGATGGCATAACCAATTTAGAGGCCATACTTAAAAGATTCTGAAGAAAACATTTGAGCCGACTTACCTATTTGGGTTGATGCACAGATTAGCAGCAAATGAGAGGCCACATGTAAAGAAAAATGAAACAGAGAAAATAAGGACTCAACTGATACATCTTTGTCAACATTTGTAAGCTACAATCACAAAATGAGTAAGGTCATAGATTTCCCAGGGGGGGCACTAAAGTATAATGCTGCAGGCATGTCGTGGCCAAGGAAAAGTGAATTAGGGTTTTTGAGGACACAAGGGTGAATCAGGTGACACCGTTTAGGGTATCAAAAGTAGCCATTTCAAAAAAATAGGGTACTTTTTCAAAACCTAGTGTTAAAACGGTAACGGTAAAATTCCCATTAAGGATGTGAATAGGGGAAAATGGGTATATTTTGGCTTCAAAAAAATCACCCTTTAAATGTTGTTTTGAAAACCTGTGGTCACGCTATGCCTGCAGCATAATACTTAAGTGGTCCCTGGGAAAGATTTTATCTCAGCACTGGTTTAGAGCTAAGAATTACGTAAACATGAGTGGTGCTCTGGCAAAATGAGCGGAAAGTCGCGATTGAAGATTTTGAATGAATGGCTGGTAAAGTAAAAATGTGATGAAACTATCAAATTTTGTTTTTTGATATAAAACGCATTAATACATAAGTGTTAATCTATACATCGCGTTTTGAAGGTCAATTACGCCGGGTAATTGATCCCATTTTGCTATCATACACTATAGTAAGTAGTCAGTAACTTTAAATCGATTTGCGACGATTTTTTACTGCCCAATTTTGAGTGGACTGCCATAAATTTTGATCTTTAATTGAAGATTGTAGAAAGAAAGTATGACATATTACATGCTATTCGAAAGCTGAGACTATAGAGAATTAAAATATGTCATAAACTCAATTTTCTAAATCGTGACTTTCCGCTCATTTTGCCAGAGCACCACTCACATCATTAAAACTGTTGTTAAATTAAATTTCTAGCCGTGAATTTGATTGTTTCATTCTGAACCCTTAATAGGTGATTTCAGACCAAATTTGATGAAACAAAGGTGTTAACAAATTCTGTCATTTTTTTCTGCATATAAACAAACCCACAAATGAACCCCAGCATTATCCACCACCCAAGACAATATTACAACCCACAAATGAACCCCAGCATAAGCCAACACTCAAAGATTGAAATAGTAATTGTTAAAAGAAACAATAAATAAAAGGGTAGAAAATGCTCAATCTCATAATACTCTCAACTCAAAACATTTGCCATATCAGTAGGGAACATTATCTTTGAATTTCAATCATACTTCATACTCAATATTTCTTCTTCATGGACTTACTAAAGAATTCAATATGAACGATTGTTTTCTCTGTTTTTCTACTAAAAACACAATCTGTGAGCTGAAGGGTAGCATGTGATACACATTTCAACAACTCAATGTATCTCCTTGTACAAGAGCGTAAAGTTGTTCATTTGTGATGAAGCCACAGTTGATATTCAAATTAGTGTCAAGCAGGACACAGTGTTCAAGGAAGTGTGTTTACGCAGTCACATAAGTTGGTGCACTGTTCATCTCATGTTGAAACTTAAGAGTATGTGCACGACATGGTGCTTGCAAACTGCTTAAAAAAGAAAAAAATATTCAGAAACTAGCATTCCACATTTTGCAAAATATCTTGGAAAGATAGATAATCTCTTAAATCGAAAATATTTAGAATGTAATTCAATTCTCTACACAGAAGTTTTCAGCAAGATTGTTGTTGTTGAAAGGCATTCACACATGCTACAATATTGTTGACCACAAATCAACAACTTTGCATCAGAAGCGTCAGCATATATTTATCTTTGCTATAAAATTTGCAGACACATCAGACCATGACAGGTTCAAATTGCTTCATGAAACATTTAATTTGATGAGATTCATCATAGTTACTAAACGGTTTGCGCCATGCCTATGAAGGAAATTCAATAATATCAATGAGTTGACACTAATGTCTATAAACAAAGGTAAGGAGCTAGTCCACAGATATGCATGAGGGAAAAACAAATGATTGCTGCACATTTCAATAGCCCTACTTTTTGATTTGGCATGAATTTTGAAACCAGGTGTCCTAAATAAAACCTGCGCACGCATCGTGCCGGGCAAGGAACAATGGATATGACCACGCACACTGCCTGGCATGACGTCCTATGTCAACTCATCTATAAAGTTATACCTTTACTCAAAAGTGGCAGCGCACAGATGCACACCACAAGAACCCTGAATTGGCTGATACCTGAGTGACCCCTTCCCCTTTGTTACAGTGCTTTCATTCCAATTTTGTAGTACTTCCAACCAAATCAGTGCATATTCAGCAGCAAATATTGAACAGATTAGGTTTGGTAAGTAAACACTGCTCCATCAGAGCTCTGAGTAACACTCTTGGTGAATACTCCTGGAACTGTTTTCAATAAAGTTATTTTCCTTTCTCTTTTTCTCCCATAAAGGCTGTAAATATTACTAAAACTGAACTCATGTATTTAACTTAATAGAAAGGTTGTGTTATAGTGAAGGTAAACTTGAACATAAGGCCAAGAAAAAAAAATTGCTTGTTTGCCCTATCGTGACCGACCGAAAAATCATGAAAATCGTGAGTCGCTTTTTTTTTCCTTTTTTTTTTCATTCATAAACATTTAAAAAAATGTTGTATATCGTGGATTGATTGTACAAACGCGGAAAAGATCCGGGTTGGGCCGCACAACACTCAATGGGGAAGTTATTTAGTGGTGTCCGCTCAACACTCAATGGGGAAGTTATTTAGTGGTGTGCGCTCTTGGGTATTAATTGGTGACGAGCTGTAGTCAGTTAAAATTGGCAGCCTGGTTTCCAGTATGGCGACGTACGCTGTTTGTATGTCAGCCCATGAAGGCAACAAAATCGTGTGGAGTTTGGTATCATCCATTGATTTAAGTGGCACGTTTTTGACACTGTTTGATCTTCATAATAACAAGGTATTAGAATGTGTATCGGTGCATGTAAACTCAGTTTCCATGTCTTGTTCTTTGACTGTGTTACTATGCATTTGTTTATTTGAAATATGGGACTTACAACTCTGTTTTATACATTATAACAAACAAAAAAAATCGACCTACCGACCCTACTGATTTTTTTCATGATAGGGCAAACAAACAATTTTTTTTTCTTGGCCTAAGCAGTTGAAAATCTATTGAGTATTCTGGTGAATGATAGTGGACTTAACATTTATTTGTGGATCATTAAATAAGGAGATGGTATTGGTCAAGCCGTGGACCATCATTATAAGGAGCTAAATACAAGTATTGGTCAAGTTGTGGACCATCATTATAAATTGCCTGACAGCTGGATGAGCAGCCACTTCCTGTCATCATTCCAGCTGAACTTGAATTGTTATTTTGCACTGCAGCTAATCAGGTAGACTTCCTTAATCATTATCCCTTGCAACACACATTAAACTCATACCCAAGCAGAAACCCTGCCATGTGTTCTAAAGTGTTCCGAAAATAAACTTGTACACTTTGTTTTGGTTACTAAATTATTATATTTATCAGACCCAAATAATTGAAGATAATGTAAATGGATGTTTCCTGTGATATGGGTACAAAATTTCTTCTGAAATCCGAAACTATCCAGCTTATTGGGCAAAGTGAAACATTTTTGCAAGGAAAAAAAGTTACAAATTTTGAGTACAACGCGAAAAGAGAGCGGCGCATGTCACGACTTATATAAGCCCAATAATTTCCCCTTGAAATATCGATTACAAGTATTACACTTAGCACACGATTTCTTTTTCAGAACACTTTATTTCGATGCCCTTCAAATATATATCATCAATTATAGAACTGCACAAACAAGTTGAAATTTGCTGCAATTTAATTTGCTCCCACAATATCCAATTGGAATCTATTTCCTTTCATCTAGAAACCATTATTACAACTAGATCTCATCTAGATCACATTTCAACATCAATGCTGTTTTTTTATCAGAATTGAATGTATTTTTAGACGATGATAATACTTTTGAGTTTCATTCAGGATATCAGAAATATCTTCTTCCTTATGTCCTATTATGTAGGAATTGAATGTATAAGTAAACGATTGAGACTTTTTGGGGGAAAACCCCTGTCACAAATATTAAAAGATAATTTTGAAATAATAAGATTTGCTTTACGGTAAATGTGGATAACATTGAAGCTTGGATGACAAATTATGGCTAGTTTCTCGTAAGACTTGAGAAAAACAAATGTCAGAAAAATGATTGATTTTGTATCAAGAATTAGTGTAAATGTCAGTGAATTTGCTATTAGACACATTCAACCAGATGCTTGTTTTGATAAGATCCTGACAAAAAGTTGAGTGCAACTTGAAACCTCTTATGATATTGAATTATATGTCCTCAACTTGCACTTGTGGATTCTTTTTATCAGCTTCTTGAATGCAAAGTCTAAGGAGAGGTTTGAGATGAAATGCAAGGAAAGGTGCATTCTGAGGCCTTAATCCTGGCCCAAAGGTCCATAAACATCTAGCTTTTCTGGATCACATGAGCATTGCATAGTAGATATACTCAGCATCATCGCCCATTCCCCGGCCCTCAAGCTTTCCTGAATAAAATAGCAAGAGGCACCTTGACTAGTGTCCCTCCAGGCCTTAACATGTCTCAAATTGGCTCAGCATTTTGGAGAATTGGTTGATGATAATATATAAAAGATGTACTTTTTCTTATTAAATAAACGTATTTTAACATAGAGCATAAATTTTGACACAAGTATTTTTCTAAAGAGAAACTTCTTTGCTAAATACTGAGGCCCATACAACCTCAATATCATTTAATAAGATTAAATAAATTATTTTCATAAGGCTTTAACAATTGAATATAGGAAAGCAACACTGACCCAAGTCCACGCTGCCTTACCCATACAAAAGGAAGTGATGATCAATGGCCAGTACTGATTTTTGAATGGCAATTATATTCATCATTTATAGGACAAAATACTTTCTTTGGTCACAGTAGGGAAGCATGGACTTGGGTCAGTGTAGCAATCCTATATTCAATTGTTTTATTGGGCGTAACGAAAAAAAATAGGTAGGTATATCCGATTCTGTTTTTCATGATGATGTTTCATATAACAAATGAAATCCACAGAATTGGACGGTGAATTGGAACTCAGAATGATTAATATGATAGAAGACACTTCAAAGGTAACATCTCTGATGAAATATGAATTTCGACCTTAATTGTTTTCTGCTTCAATCACGTAACACATTGTGCGGACTTTAAGGTACCTATTAATATGATGGATCACATATTAAACTTCAAGACATACTTGCAAAGATAAAAGTAAATTTATATCATATTTAACATTAAACAATATTTCCTAAAATGATAAAATATATTTGTTCAATGTCTAGTCCAGTTTGGTACATGTAGGAACTGCACAAACAAGTTGAAATTTGCTGCAATTTAATTTGCTCCCACAATATCCAATTGGAATCTATTTCCTTTCATCTAGAAACCATTATTACAACTAGATCTCATCTAGAT
>JXSR01S028498.1:0-11250 GCA_000969725.1 Ophiothrix spiculata
TTGACAGTCAAAATGGGGTCAAATGATAAAAATGACTTCAAATATGAGTTCCTTGACCCTAAAAACCATGAAAAGTACATGCTGATAAGGTCTATTGGTCAAACTAGTGAAAACCTCATTTTCAAGATGGCCGACAGCAGCCATATTGGATTTGAAGGTCAAAACGAGGTCAAATAGTAAAACTGATGTTAAATATGGATTCCTTGACCCTTAAAACCCCATAATACACATCTTGATCAGTGCTGTAGGCCAAACTGTTGAAAAACCAAATTTCAAAATGGCCGACGGCGGCCATTTTGGATTATGGCCCCCACAGAAATTCCCCACACTTTTGGAAGAGGCACCCTCGCTAGTTTTGTTAATTAACCTTCAAAAAAGACAAATCCATCGAGAAACCAACCTCCGCTCTCAACGGTCACGGGAGTCCTCCAGATGACCCAACTATGTGTTTAGCGATGAGGCTAATCCCTGCCAATTTCAAATACGAATCACTCCCCGGGGAGCGTATGGCGAATACCGTATAGCGTATAGTTCATGTGATCGCAGCCTAGGCTCATCAGACCAAACCAGTATGATGTTGACATTTGCGGTGGTTGTCTTTATTATAATTTTTTCAATTTAATTTTCAATTTTTATTCTTTTATTTATTTATTTTTAAATATGTAGACATCAATTTAATTCAAATTAAAATTTCCTTCGTAAACATTACGACCTTGCCGGTGTCATGAATGATACAGTCCTACCCATTTATTGTCCGGGTACCTACATATTTGTATAGTATGTACTTTGTACGTGTATCGATCACACATCAAGGTCACGCTTTACTCCGTTGAAGTCAATGGAGGGGGGACAATAACATGAGGACTGTATCATTCATTACACCGGGACTCGAACCCATACCAACCTGTTATTCTCACGGACGTAATTACAATAGCGCTACCGACTGCGCCACTGAGCCAGTTGATACTCAAGGATTGAATAATTACCTTTATTCCTTACCGCGGCAACCTTTGATCAACCTGAAAAGTTATAAATTTCGATAATGAAAATAGGAAAGTTGTATGATTTAGAGATGTAGACCTATTTATATTTTTTCAATCAATTGCTTTGGTGTTTTATGCAAAATTTCGTGAATTTTACGTTTAGTTGGTCACTTCCGCTGTGCTTATATTGTTTAACACTTGATATTTGTGCACCGTTATATATTCGGCAATACTGCTCTCACAAAAATCGAGGACGACGTTTTTGTTTGTTGAACCGCCATGTTTGGAACAACGGTCTTTCGATGGTTTCTTTAACCATTCGTTTTTCTCGCATCAAAACTACATAAAGTAATGGAGCTGTAAAATGGAGCTTAAACACAATGGCCCGTATTCCAGAAAGATGTTTAGCCATTTGTCATTGTCCCTCTGTTTGTAACTTGTCTCCCCCTGCCTAGGCCACAGATGTTCTTGGGTATGTTCGTTAATTTTCTTTGTGATTTCAATGAAGACGATTTTCTAAAATTGTATTATGCTACACTGATAATGCCATACAAAAGAGATAATTTACATTTCAAGGCAAGATATTACATAACAGTTGTTACTGATTGCCGGGTGCTGGATTTTTGTTTAAATAAGGAGGCCGGGGATAACTGACATTTGTGCCCGGGTAACCAAATGCGAGCCAGTTTCCGAAGGTGACCCTAAACCAAAAATGAGTGAAACGATATCCCTGGACAAAATCAAGTACAAAAATAGTACAACATTCCTAAGGTGCACATTTGGAATACAATTATAGTACAGTTTTAGTACAAATATAGTACAAATTTGTGTACTATAAATTACTCAAATTGTACTTAAATGATGTTCCAAATTTTGGAGAGGTATGAAACGTGAAAAGTGCAACAGATGTGTGATGTTTCGGTCAGTAATGACAATTTAACTATAATTGTATTAATTAGCTAAGCTATTTATGCACGCGTCTCGATGTTATTGAATGAATTACTGAATGTCATGACGGCCTAGTTTGGTGGAAAAGGAAACTCAAAAAGGAGGTATGAAACGTGAAAAGTGCAACAGATGTGTGATGTTTCGGTCAGTAATGACAATTTAACTATAATCGTATTATAGCTAAGCGATTTATGGCACGCGTCTCGATGTTATTGAATGAATTACTGAATGTTATGACGGCCTAGTTTGGGTGGAAAAGGAAACTCAAAAAGGACTTGGCGATAATCGTATAAGTTTTTTGATCTTTTAAAGTTAATTCGTTTTGGGACACCCTGTATTTGAAAAAAAAAAACAGAACTGCAAACCCAATCAGACTGTGCTCTTTAGTAATACTGACACATTTGTTTTGAATGCATGTATCCACCATGGCTCACATCGCAACAGTTGTTTTCTGAATTATTTTGTATACATGAGCATGGTGTCGACGTTGCAATGACAGTGGCCCCTCGGGTAATGTACAATACACGAAAGGCAACCTTCATTCCGATACGATGTACTTTAATATATTCATGACACCGCTATTCTGTAAAATAGTCTTGTATAGCAACTCTTTTCACTTTCATATCCATTGTATTATATGGGAGCAAAATTTCGTTTCACATTTCAAGCATTGTAATTTATAGAATAAGACAAACAAGCAAGCATTTAATAAAGTAATTTGACTGTTTTTATGAAATATTGAATATAAAGACAACAGAACCATTCCAAAAGACAAGTTTATGAATTTCAATGTCCTATACAAGAATCAATTATGTTAAGTGTTTCATTTCTGTGTTTCAATTTCATAAATGACAAATGTTGATTATTCCAAAGTTTGAAGGTCTTATTAAAGGTCAAATCACAATCATTTAAAGTCACACGCAAATCTTAGAGGGACTAGCCTAGATTCCACCTAGAATTAGACAAAGTTTATGAAAATGCTCTAAACAAAGCTTAAAAGTATAGCAAAACCCGAAAAGGTGCAAAAATTTACACCCTCAAATGGCTCAAATTGAGAGAGAATTAATTTGCACTATATTTTTCTTTGATAGTGGTGTGTTTCCTAAATCCTAATTTTTGTAACTCAGATGGGTTTACTCAGTAGATAAGTAGATCAAACAAAGCTCATGGAAATAATTTAAAACATATTAAAAGAGAAACAATTTCATCCAAAATAATTTGTTTAGCCATCACAAGTGTAGAAACATGATTTTTATCAGTTTTCAAACTACTTTTTGTCGCCGGCGACAAAAATTAAAGTAGGTAAAGAATTGTAATTTTCTCCAATATTCCTCAAAATAATGGAAAACCATTTGTAGGTTATATTACTATAAACATGTTCTATCGATTCAATTAAAAGATATGCAGTTAAAAAAAAAATGGGAGAATCTAGGCCAGTCCCTTTAAAGGTGCGTTTACACTGTGACGACTGGGGGGGGGGGTGGTAACGACAAGCAACGAATATCTGCGAATTGCTTTTTTTGAATTTACGCCCGTCATCATTAGTTTAAGTCAGTTAACGCTCACACAATTCGTTAGCCACGCACACTATCGTTACTATCAGTTACTACAGTTGTAACCTTTTAGTTGCAAATACGTTACCCTCCGTCGTTAACCTACGTCACAGTGTAAACGCACCTTAAAAGCTCAGAGCATTAAGTACACTGTGTAAAATTCCATTATTAAGAATTGATTTAAATTGTGTTTCGGAAAATCAGAAACATGAATAATCAGCATGCTAGCTGGTGATTCTCCTGTTTAGATATCAGTTATAATTTACATGCAGTAACGAAAAAGGTTTTTTATCGAAAAACATTCTTTTAGCATGACCGTGCTATTACTACTATATAACCGTGATGGACAAACTTTTATAAAAATGTAGACCCAATTTACAAAAGAACAAAACGGATAAAAATTGATGGAAGATGGTAAATCAGTCAATAGTCTACATTTGAGTCTTCAAGTCTGTCACTGAAAGTGATAATGCAAAAGGCCTTTATTGGGAACATTTTGTTTTATATAGTCATTCTCGTAAAGTTTATACCCCTCTTGATTTAAACCGCAGGCTTATAAAATTGATTCAGCAATGTAAAAAAGCCCATGTGTCCTGGCAACATTTATATTTCACAATAAAAGCTAATGAAGACTTATTGCCATGGATTAACATTACCACCAGTGGTGCTTTTCTGATACAAAAATTATTGCCAAATACGCTAAAGGTTTTTTAAACCAAAGATTTGTCATGAATACGTATCACTGATGACCTTGGCTTATACTACTTCACAATAGGGAATATTGGAAGATATCTTATAATTACCAAGCCTCTGCAACAGAGTAACTGTAAGACTAACGGAGCAGAGACTGCACTCTCAGAACAAAAGGTTCAACTTGGAACCTTTTTGTCCTCTATATGGAACCATGAAGAATTTAGGGGTTCTTAAAAATTGAAGATCCTAAAAAGGTTCATTACAGAACCTAAAAAGGTGCTAAGCGGCTATTTTAGAACTCATTTAGGTTCCTTAAAGACCCATATAGGGTTCCATATAGAGGACAAGTTTAGAACCCCTTTAGCACCATTTTTTCTCAGAGTGTGTCTATAGACGGTTGTGCATCTGGATATGCTTGATAATGCTGAAACGAAGGAATTTTCAGTAAACTATGATCATATTAATGGGACAGGCCCATGGGCGTCATTTCAGGGGGGGGGGATAGGGGGACCTAATATTAGGTGTCCTCCCCCACACTGTTTTTAATACAAACGATTTATTTCCCCCCCACACACACACACATCAAAATGAAATGACGCCCATGGACAGGCCGTTGTTCCGACGTGTCATTTCTCCGAACAGTTTTTGCTCCGAACGGCCGTTTCTTTGAATGGTTTTTACTCCGAACGGTTTTTTCTCCGAACGGCCGTTTCTCCGAATGATTTTTAGTTCTTTGATCCGACAGGTTTTTAATCCGAAAGGCTTTTGCTCCGAAAATCTTAAATCCGAAAGGTTTTTGTTCCGAACGGTCGTTTCTCCGAATGGTTTTTACTCCGAACGGTTTTTATCCCGAACGGTTTTTAATCTGAACGGTTTTAATTCCGAACGGCCGTTTCTCCGAATTTTGGAGAAAAGACCGTTCGGATCAAAAACCTCTATAGTTTAAAGAATTTCTGCTAATTTTTTCACCGTAAAAATTGGACCGTATTCTCGGAACGATGTTTAGCTAAACGTTGGTTAGGCTATATGCGTTTAGTTAAGGTGGCGAAAACACAGGTAGAATTCCTCTATTTATTTTTCTTATTTTTGGGATATATGGTGTTTTCATATGTGCTGATCACTTTTTTGAAATTAAAAAGAGGGCCATCGACTTAGTTTTGAGAAAAAATCATTTATAAACACTATGTTTTAGCAAGAACCCCATTGAACCCCCATGGAAAATTGTTTGGCGATGGTTCCTTTGCTGGCGTGTTTTCGGTAAAGGACTATTTTGAGACAAATATGAACTTCGTACGCGACTGTTGTGTTAAACTAAAAGACAAATGAATTCAAAAAAATGTGCATACCTCTCGATACGTTTATGGCTATATTTTGATCAACACTAAATAGGCGGGAATTATGAGGCTTTTCTTCATCCGCAAGTATAGATAATCCCAGTTACACGCGCATTACAAAAACTTAAATTTCCTCCGATCATTTTTGATCAAAACTCTGATTCAAAAAATAGCCGTCTTAAAATTTTAACCTTCCGCCGCCAATGAGAATGACAAACTAATAAAAATCACATGATAAATAAACTGACAAGACGTTTAAAGTTGGTTTGGACACTTATACAGGGTGAGTCAAAATACAATGTAATCTAATCAGTGATTTTATATAACCAGTTCCTGTTATTCTTTTGCAAAACTGTTCCTGTATGAGATGTTAAATTTCATTAGCTTTCATAAAAAAAATATTGTGTGGAAATTAAACAAGGCATTCTAAAGTTATAATCATTTGAGTGAAGGTACCCAATTTGAACGGCGAACAAACTACGCTATTTAGTTAAATTTCGTAGGCCTACTGGTAACAAAAGCTGTTGTCTCTTTCAATTAATATGGTAGGAACGCCTAGGGAAATAAAATAATAAGAAAACAAAAGGCTGTTGAATGTGTACTGTTAAATATCGGGTAGTGAGTTGACTCTTAAGCTCAATTCATACTCGGCCTGCAAACAAAATTTTTCCTACCAAACATTTGGTCGTGACGTCACCAAATATTTGCCATCGAATTTAAACTATGAACGGGTAGCAAACATTTGGTCCAATGTATATGGCAATTCAATAACATGTGCAATCTAGCGCGAAATTTTGTTTGGTCTGAACTCGGTATTGAAGTTGTTTGGTTTGGAGTCACTCGTCATTTTTACGTCCCGACCAAATGTTTGGTAGGAAAAATTTTGTTTGGAGGCCGAGTATGAATTGAGCTTAAACCCTCATCTAACCAAGCCTTTTGTACACGTGTAACAAAAAGGGGGGGGCCCTAATTTTTTGGAACGTACCCCCTATGAACTTGGTTGAACTATCAATGGTTAGGTATGGTCCTTCCCTATCCAACAATACGAAGATCACAAAAATCAGCCAAGGCGTTACGTAATTATGACGTCATAAAGGTCTTTCAGGTCGAAAATCTGAATTTTGGAAAAAATGGCCACTGAAATCAAAATTTTGCTATTAAAAGATCTAAATAACGGAATTTAATCGGGTTTTTTTTGCAAATAAACAAGGGAAATGGTAATAATAACATACACTGCAAGATTCTGCCTCATAACATGCATAAATTTTTCAAAATGGCAAATTTACCGGGGTTGCAAACCCCACCCCTACACCACAACTTTGACGGCCTATCCTAACACCACCTTAGGTGATACCCAACTCATTTTTTCATCAACATGACTGCAAAGGATATAAAAGAAATTACTGAGATGTTTGGGGTCGGTTGCTTTGCGTTTTTGTGCTGCGGGGAAAAACACGTAGGGGGCAAAATGCCAGTGCCGCGTGCTGTGTTGTTTCGCAATGATTTATCTCCTGGCATTGGCTGTCAAGATCGTGTACTGATATCTGAAATGACCATCAATACTATGACCTGTATCATTTAATCTTCTTCAGTAGCTCTTCAAAATGTGTGCCCGTTTAAAATTTTGAATGTAGCGTCAAGTCCAGCAATTCACAATCAATTATACCACTGCTGCACAGTAAAGTGTTCATGTTGAAGCAAATTTGTTCGACATCAAAATTGGGTACCTTTACTTTAAACAGCTGACTCTTTTAAGCGCATTAATTAATTTCAAGATACTAAAATTCTCATGAAATCTGATTAAATCTATCGAGCATAATTAAACATACACCGATTACTGTAAAAAGTTCCTCCGTTGATTACGCTTTAATTTGATACACCCTGTATAGACTTCCAGAGAAAACACTAGTCCGATCATAGGACCTTGATTTTTTCTCTGTTACTATACTATCCACAATATAAATCCACTATCACATCATACCACAGCTTACCACTGTGCTACAGCCCAGGTTTACAGCTCAGGTTTAAAAGAAACACACCATCCACTCACTGAAAACTAGCATGCACACCACCCACACACAATCAAAGTATTCAGCAGCTGCTAAAGCCAGAATTCTACATAGCAGACTGATTGCATGGCAGACTTTTTCGGGGTAGGTAGCAAAGTGGCTTTCTAGATTACTGGACTTGTTAGTTATGTTTGGTCACCCGAAAAAACAAGGGTTCTATTAATCGAACTAAGAAAACACCCGCACGTCAAGCCCTTATGGAGTCACTACAGTCAGTGAAAAGACCACGCGGAAGACCTGCGACAACTTGGATCTCCATGACTCGGGGGAGGTACTTACGACAAAAGTGATTACGAGTATGTGCCGCAAACTTGGGTAGCAAAATGTGGTATTTAGATTGGTCTGTTTTTCATATTTTTATTATTTATTATTATTTTCTAAATTTCAAACAAAAATCAGGAAATATGACCCCAAATTAGCGTCAATGTTTATAGGAAAATTCAATTTTTGTAAAGATTTGACTCAATTTTTGGGTATATGGTAAATGGATGGGTCCCTTTTTCTTAAAAAATTGATATACATGGGTGGTATTTCAAATTTCCCGGCGGCACACCCCTACCAAAACCAAACTTAACCTCCCCACCCCCTCCAAGCTCCATGATAAACGACGAATTAAATAAACTCGGCTTCAAATTCGGGGATGAAGAACTATAGCATTAAAAACCAAAGACCGAAAAACGATAATTCAAAGCGGCGCTGTGCCGAACAACAGCGTGGAGCGTAAATAAAAATGATGATGATGATGATGATGATGATGATGATGATGATGATGATGACGAGTGCTCCCGAGCCAAAGTGCCTTTAGTGACAAAACTTTTTAAGTGTGATTTCCTATACCACAAAATGCTGATTTTTCTAATATTTACTACCTGTAATGTTTTTTAATTCTTGGCTGGTCAATTGTGAATGTCAAGTGGATTTCAAATCACGAAAAAAATATGGGGTTACCTATACAGTTTATGAAAGATGGTTAGAGATGAAATTACATGGGTTAAAATCTAAAAAATAATTTTCATCGCCGGGAATGTCGAAATTTGGTTTCGACATTTTATAACAGTTAATAACGTTAATTACCCTAACGCCCTAGGGTTGACGAGTTACTTAACTGAATTATGTATTGAGGATATATTTTTAATTTCTTAAAAAAACCCATATAAATTATCTTTAAAATCATATACAAACATTATGACATTTCATGCGATTATTGAATTCTGAATGCAACAAATCCACCTTTTTATGGTGCCCGCATTAAAACACATGACCTATTGCAACCATTATAGAGCAGTCAACATTTTCTTTGGTTTATTTAAATTTAAAATCAACAAGAACGGAATATTATTCATTCGCTTGGTAACACCACTTAACCACCGGTCGCCGACTGGTTTCTGGCAATCCAAAGGAATTCGCAACGCCGGCCGGCCGGGCATGACATTGTTATGACACTGGTTAATGCTTGCGAGCTCGATCGGTCACCAGTAGTTATTAAACCATAACTGAAGACATCATATATGCCTACAGGCCGCAAGGTTTTAACTCAGAATACGTCGATCCTGGGTTTCCCAACCGGAAATCAATCTTTACTGACATTTAATCCCACAATGCACTTATAAAGCATACAGATGCACCCAAATAGGCGTGAAATATATGCGCACTACCAAAATGTATGTATCTGAGCTGCAGGAGCAGGACCTAATGTAGCCAGGGATAATAGATAGATTCGGGATAGGAATCTGGTATACCTTGCCAACGGAAAAAATGAAGCTTCAGCGCAAATTTGTAATTTGACGTCACAATCAATCAACCAATCAACCAATCACGTACAAGCTCATTAGTATGCCCGATTTTAGCTGATTTTGTCAACAAAACATTTCCGAGAATTCTCTTGAATTTCAGTGCAATAAAAGTGAAAAATAAATAGAACCAGACCCATAAATCATTAGATACACTAATTCTGAACAACTTTTGGCTGATGGTACTATAAGCTCACCGACACAAAGTGTGAAATTTCCATTTGAATTCGGCTGACCTGTGCTGATTCAGCTTATAGACTTCAAGTCACACACACGGTCACTGGAATTCCCACGCGCGCACATGTTCTGCGCATGGTTGCACATTTGATTGACATAGACCCCGCCTATATAATCTTAATGCCACCTAATGACACCTTAATGACACCTTAATGACACCTTAATGACGCCTTAATGACGCCTTAATGACACCTTAATGACGCCTTAATGACTACCAGCATGGCTTCAGGAGAAACGCAAGAGAAACAGGGCCCTGATGTAGCACTACAATCGGGCTCGACTTACACTGCCCTGGAAGGTTAATAACTAGGAACGTTTTTCGTGGTGTTTAATTCTATACTTTAGGCAATTTTTGTCATGTTTAAGCTACTTCCGGTGTCAGTTCCAGATAATACCGACTGATGCATTTTTCATTTTTTATATTTTCACGAACAAACTAAAGCATTACATGATGAATAAAAGACTGAATATTGTTTGTAGAACTTTATACTAAATAATTCACTGATAAGAAGCTGAAAAGATAATGTCACTTTACAAAAACTGGATTTTATTTTCATTCACTTTACTTCAATCTTTTCGCCATTTCCCAAGTTCTCTATGGCAAATTTAACCGAAAAAATGTCAAAATCTGTTCTGTCCAACATTTTAATTATATAGAAATCGTTTGGAATACGATGTCTATTTTCAAATGACACACTTGATTTAATGTTGCACAGACTGCAATCTGAGAACCATTTAATTTTTTAAAAAGTGTATGCTCGGTAAATTTTGTCTAGTTAAAGCGTGGTCTATGCGTGAAAGTTCGGCTGATCGGGCCAGTGCCGGAGCTCCCCGCGGCCAGACCTCGTGTAAAGCACATGGAAATAATTGCTGTAATCATTGTTATTTCATACTTAGCCAGAGCAAGGCGCTAATTTAGTTTCCAATGAAGACATTGATGATCTTAACACTATTGGCTTCTATCGCACGCTCCAGAGAGTCTATCCAACGACAAAAGCGGTTGTCTATGACTACAATGTAGGCCTAATCGATTGCTAATAGCTCTTGCGGTTTAAATACCGGGATGGGAGGCCCCATATAATATTATATTTCCCAATGCGGGAATTTAATTACAAGCCGGGGCATGTGAGTAAATTCAAATAGTAAATATAGGGGTATAGTATTATTGAGGTGTGATATTTGGAGTCTGGACATTTCATAGCCGAGACACTTCATACCCGTTTAATATTTATACCATTTTTTGTATGTTTGTAGGTAAAAGGGTCCGAAAAAGATCACTTCTCGATCAGGTATCAATCTGTTCGTTTGGAGACTTTTAGGCAAGGGGCAGCCTATCATTTGAACACACATTAGAGGTATAGGGGCAACCTACTTCTGTGCAAATAACTGTTGGCAAGGGGCAGCCTTCAGAAAGACTCTTTTTAAGAGTCACGAATATCTCATAAGAACAACACATCAGAGGTTAGGGGCAACCTACTTTTTTGTGAATCTGTTGGCAAGGGGCAGCCTTCAGAAAGGCTCTTTTCAGAGCCACCACAATTTCAAAGAGCTGATCTGCTTTTAACACTGTTGGCAAGGGGCAGCCTTCAGTGAATGGCTCATGCGAGTCATCAGTGGGAAGTGACGGCCCACATGTCTTTATA
>JXSR01S028502.1:0-13188 GCA_000969725.1 Ophiothrix spiculata
CACATTTGTAAATTAAAGTTAAAACATCAAAGCCATGTTTAATTTGTTGTGGACACTTTAAGAGATACCCAAAATATACTGTACATAGTAAATATGTGTAAATATTAGACACAAAAGTAACTTATTTCTTATCACAACAACACCGGAGCATTAATTCTCAGCTGTAGTAAAAGTCAAATTTTGTAACCATCAACATAAGCACGTTTCACGACATTGCATGCATTTCCCAAATCATACTTTGTAATTTAACAACGCATGCATTTGAATCTATTCCATGTTATTTATACAATTTCAAAACTAAAGAAAAACTTAAACAACTTGCACAAATTAATTGCAAAGAAACACCTTCTCTCTTCAATATGTCTCTCCAAGGCACTGCTAAGCATACTAATAGTCCGATGTTTTCAGCGTCAATGAATACCATTACGTTTAGTTAACATATTGGGAATTTCTTCTTTCAACTCAATTTTATATCCAATGCATATATGTATAATATTTATCAAGTGAAGAACTAGGCAAATATGATGGGAGTCTTAATTCTTTTAAATCAAATTCAATATAGCATTCTGGGTCAGACGACTTGCAAATCAAGTGTGCAAAGATATTCATTGCATGAGATAAGTGAAAGAGAAGAAAAATTTGATGCAATGTAAGCTAAGAGAAAAAAGTGGGAGTATTTCAAATCGAATCATTGCTTGTATCAAAATGGGATTATTGCAAATAAATGTTTCTTGCTCAAAAGCTAGAATTGTTCCAGTGCATTCAGTGATGCAACATATAATTTTTCAGATGAAGCCAAACCACTTCCCTCTTACTTGGTATGTTACTCAACCAAACCCATTCTATACTCTATAAATCTAGAGTATGTAACAAGTAGCTGATTAACCCACATAAACCAATATGACCATATGGGGAAGTAAATTAGTCCAATTTCTCGAAAACAATTACAAAGTACCAAATCTTGCTGAATATTCAAATGAACTTAATGTTCAATATTCATGTGGTAGCAACAAAATTAGCCCAAAACAATACCAAAATCTTGAACGATTCATATACAAAAATATTAATACGCAGTGACTTGGTCTTAATCAATCCTAATCAATTATTACTAGTCTTTTACAAAACCACCCGTTTACAATGTTATAGAATACATAGAGTATGATTACTTGTTGTATACTCCGAGGTTAATAGAGTATAAACAGGTAACATGCACCGCCTCTTTCAACAGTTTTTTAATGTATAAAAAGAAAGGAAAGAAAACAGAAATGGAGAAAACAGGGTTTCAAATTTGATTATTGCTATTTTCACTTTTCTCTTTAATCACTGTTTTGTTTTGTTTTCTTTTTTCCATTTTTTCTCCATTTTCCCTACTTTTTCTTCAAACAATTCCCTTGTCTCAAGTCTTGATGGTATATCTGGGAGTTTTCCAGACTGCCTTCTACTCCATGTTTGTCAAACCATCCATTTGCATGGTTTCTAAAGACCATTATCTTTGTTTATCTTTGTTGTTTACATTTTGATCCTTGATTAAAGTTAGCCTCTTCCTTTCCTAAAAGTCTCCTAATAGCAGCTCTAATAGCTATCTTTGGCTGTCTTGGGTTACACTTTACAGAAATGGTATCCTCATCAGTAATTCCTCTCACAAAACCCATCTCCTTGTCTCTACAAAAATCTATAAAGCCGATCTATACTGTATCTTGCTATAGTCAAGAGGGCGGATAACGAGAGTCTTTGCCAGCTTGTCGTCGCACTCGTTTAACCAAACAGCCAAGCCATGTAATGCTGAGATATGGGCTGTTTTGATATGGATTTGCTACTACAGGATTCAGAAATGTTAAAAATATATATTCAATATTTTCAATTTAGAAAAATAAAAACCTTTAAGGAGAGTTGGAATGGACTTGTAATTTTGCCCCTTCCTGATATTTAACAATGCCATCTTGCTTTTACAATAGCAATGAATTCTAACATTGATATGCTCTTCAAATGTCCTCTTTTCTTTTACTAAAATTTAAAAACAACAACTAAAAGTTAACCAAAATTTAACTGTAGTTGTATTTTGGTCAAAGCAAATTAAGAACACAATGGTTTTGTGTCATTGATTAATTGTGTCATTATGAGAAATTCCAACCTCATAGAAATTGCAAACATTTTAAGGATAAATATTTACTTCATGTATTTGAGCAGGTACTGAAACCAAAATCACAAAAATACATCATACAAGATATTGGTTTTCATATAAAATCTTGGTTATAGGGTGAATTGTAGTAATCAAGTATGTATTTCTTCTGATCAACCTCGCGGTTCTTTTATAGGTAGTTGTCCCATGCTTATTTTCACAACTGTAAATCTGAACAGGAGCTAACAGGTACTGGAACCCAAATCACAAAAATATACCCAGAGATAACTACAAATATTGTATTATGCTCAAAGATGCATTTGTATTTCTCATTCCTGCAGAGATTGCACGCATTTACTCATTACGTGTAATTAAGCGTATAATCTCATTAACAAACGAACAATCTGGATTGAACGAGGTCATGTTCAGCTTGCAATCAGTCGTAGAAAATGAGAATTATTCCACTAAATTAAGCAACATATTCCTATTCTACATGCCTAATTTAGGATATCATAATTGAAGTATGTCAAATTGTGTGTTTTAGATATTCTGTCAATGCTATCATAAGAATGGTGTTTGAACTAACAGTTATTGCCAACACGGTTTATATTTTTCATCCGATAAGGTTAGTAATGATATCTCATCTATTGCACATTATTTGAAGGCAGAATCAGAAAACTGGTAAAAAGAGAGAATTTACAAGAAAATTAAGTATAGCAGTAAAAATTACAAAAGCCATGCGAAAAAGTGGAAATTCATTTCACTATTAATATATCCCTGAAGTGACATTTTGTTACTTGTTATGAAGTGTAATACCATAACTTATACTCTTTTCAATAATAATTCTCTAATGCTCTCTTATTTTGATGAAAATTTGATCTTTTAAGTTGTGTGGTATAAGTCATAAATAGGGTAAACCTTTTATGCGACCTAAAGTATGCTTTTTCCAGTTGTTTTAATATATGTTCCTCTAATAAATATGTTACAAGGGCAGTCAAGGAGGAAAATAATTTGGAAGCTATATATAAATGGTGTGAATGAGTGTTAAGAGAACTTCATTAGGGCTTTTTTATGTTTTGTTCCTTTCACTTAACCCTTTATATCTATAAGAACAACAAACCTAAACCAAACAAAAACAACAAATTGAAAAAGGAAAAACAATCTAACCACAAGTGTCAAAATGAAAATGATTCCACAACATTTTTCACTGAAATAAGTACCAATTTAAATGATTTTGAGCAAATTACCATGTATTCAAATGGACGATAAATCATTTTTCATAAAAATTTAAAAGGAAGTCATCCCAACCCTTATGTGTCCATGTAGCCTGTCCATTTTAGCCCTGGTGCCCCAATCGGATGACTCAGGCAAGAAACATTATCCCTCATCCATTACTTAACTTCAGCAGGGTAAAGTATTACACAGATACTCACAAACCAAAGATGACATCAAACTCGCAACAAATTTGTCAACAAGTTCTCACATACCTCGTATCTGTCACTTGAGTGCAGTCCAGATCCTAGTCATCAATTAAACCGCTCTGCAAAAGAAGAAAAACAAAATGGATTTCCATCAAAATGCTGTTTTCAAATATCCATTGGTAATTCATTGTGAAAGTACATATCATTTAGATATGATGTTAGAAATCAAATTAGTTTGGCATGGTGTGTGGTACAGTAAATCTCCATCAAAAGCAATAGCAAATGCTTCAATGAGAGCAATTAAATTCCCCCAAGTGTTCCGTAAGGTGTTTTTATCTCTCAAAATTTTCTTAAAAGAGTATTCCGTAGCAACATAACCATATGGCCTGATCTATGTTTAAGTAACATTCTTTTTAAAAACTTTGTCCAAGTAGAACAAAGACAAAAATACTGATAACCACCTTGAGCTGAAAGCAGATTTTGATCAATATCCAATAAACCAAGATTCCGATAAATTATCAATAAGAAAATCATCAAAGTCATAAGATAATCCAATATAAGATGTTATAGATTCCTTAGAAACAGCTCGCTATCCCTTGGGTCGCAGGCTATCTATAATTCCCCTTCTTCAATCTAATTCTTGGTCGTAATCAGCTATGCATATGACACCAGGCACGGGGTCTTTATGGCTAGCCACTGGTTGCCGGCAACTATCAGCTCCAGACTTAACTTGAGGGCAGTCTTACTACATATGATTGTGTGACAAGATATATTGAGAAGTGAAACAGACTCATACTCTGGGACAGAGTTTACTTATTAATTTATATTACAACATATTTTAGTATGGTTGCCAAGAGGGTTGGGTTTCCATATGATGTTGGACTTTAGAATAACAAATGTTTCAAGATGGTAAATAATACCAAATATGTGACTGTTAATCTCAAACAGCTGTAAATGCGGCATCTTATCATTTTTACTTTTTCACACATTTGCAAAGACCATAGTCCAAATAAACCAAATAATAGTTCTTATGAGTTACCAAATATTTGGTGCAACAAGTCTTTGTTATCTCATAATCTGATATATAATTCTTATGTGTTTTCTAATAATAACAGGGGCTTAAACATAATTTTTTACCCACAATGCATTCTGATCTGAATAATTGAAATGACATTAGTCAGGCAATTGAATAGGGAACCAAAAGCAAAAGAAGTACAAACAGTTGCACTTTTCAAAAATATAATCAATCTTTATATATATTCTAGGAAGTAAAGCATGTTTAAGGAGTGTATAGAAAAGGTTAATAGCACACAAGATCTTCAAGTCTCAAGTCTACAAAAATGTTCTTGATTTATTTAATTGGAATTAAAAGACATGTCTGTAAAAACAAATCTGAAAATGGTTGGTCATTTATCATAATTGTTAACAGTGTAACTAATATAGAGAAGTGTATTATTTTCCTTCTTTCAAATGATGTTGCTCAACTTGGCAAAGTGAATGATAAACGTGATTTTGTTATTATGGGGCATGCTGTTATCAATGACAGTAGGGAAAAGCGATTAGATATGAAGCAAAATCATCAAACCTGTTCCCCAAATTGAATAACGGAATGCAACAGTGACCCAAGTCCACTGGAATAGTTTTTAAGAAAAACTAAGAAAAAAAAATATCACAGTATATCTGATGTTTAAGTTATGCCAATTTGGCTCACATGGTAGGTTAATGAATCCAATTGCCATATGAAACATGATTTTTCTATAATATTTGTGCTTGCAATGCTTTGCAAGGGGTCATTTTAGACAGTGGACTTGGGTCATCCTTGCATTTATATGTGCTTTATGTATTATTTTTTATGTAAAAAGGGAGTAAGATCCATCTGGATCTGGATTTGTTCAGTAATGCATCTGTGCTTATGCTCTGCTTGTCCGAGCTAAATTTCATAGAAAAAAATAGTCTGAAAAACAGTATTTTTTCACATATTTGCTGCGGAGGTTTTTCAATGGTTATTTGAAATGAGACTAGTGGTTTTCAATTTTTGTGTGTTTCTAAGCAATATAGACAGAACCTACACCTGACACCAATTATATTCAAATTTCAAGAGGAAATTTGGCCGAAAACATGGTTTTGACTACTTATGATACATTCATTAAAACAACATATGTATGCAACACTGACACAAGTCCATGGATTTTGCCAACTTTTGAATACGTAAAGGACTTTTGAGGTACTTTTCATTTTAGTCCTTCATGCATTTTTGAAAAAAAAGTGGACTTGGGTCAGTCTTGCATTCTGGTATTCAATTGTTTTTCGTGTAGAATACTTGTAACATGATAAAAAATGCAAACATAGACTAGTAAAAACTCTGTCAAGAAACTGGGACTGGGTTAAAATCCAGAGCTTATATGAAATTTGTTTGGATTAATATCCAATTGCAAATAAAAGGAAGCAGTTACAAACCAGTGCCCCTTTTCTATAACATTTGTGTTATGAATTATTCCTGCATTCAATTTGTTTCGTGCTGTAAGACTTAATGTCATAATTGGTGATGTTTCTTGAGCCATGTTTGTTCAATGAGATGCATTATCAATTCATCACTCAATTACTGCAATAACCAAGCATTCTAAACAGACGCAAATCTCATTCAAGCCATGGTCACAATATTGCAAATCATATTCAAGCCATGGTCATAATATTTTGTATGACAGGCTACCAATGGCATTGTGACATAAGTTTGACCATTTTGTAGGAATATCTTGGAGTATGCAGCAAGCAGATATTTAATGCACATAAACTAATATGACCATACAAGGGGGGTAAATTAGTCCGTATTTTTCAAATCATAACCACGTACCAAATCTTGCTAAACATTGAAATGAACTTGTTTTCAAGGTTTGTCCATGTCGTAGCAACAAAATTAGCCAAAAATAATACAAAAATCATGAACAATTTATTGTACAAAAAATATTAATATGCAGTGATTTGGTCTCAAAAAATCCTAATCAGTCATGTCATTTATAGAGTAGATTTTTGGTGCCCTGACATTCATCGTCAATTTTGGGCGATTCCACACGCCCTCACGCCCTGAGAAGTGAATGGATTTGCATTCATGCAACCAATCAAATTGAATGGGCGGGGGAAGACCATAATAGTAATTTATTATGAAATTCTTAATTAAATTGATAGAACAACTTTCAAGAAGAAAAGAAGCTTAAAATTAATAATTTGTTGAAATTTAGATTCATACTTGGTTACCAAATGCCATTCTAGAGCTGGTTTTTCCTATTATGGTTTTTTTTATTACTACATTTATAAGCCTGCACACAAGTCTTGGCAAAGTCTACCATTAACTTGATGCAAATGGTTTCTAGCATGCAATATGCAGCAACAGTGGATGATACTTAGAGATCAAATTCTTCATTTAAAGGGGCAATTCATGATCCACTTTTCACCCTCAAGGTCACCTCTATCAAACCCGAGTTTTTTAGCTTATAAGAATCGTCAAATGGTATCTGTTATGATCCCCAAACCATTCTCTCATACGTGCTTGCATTTTTGAGAAAAGTGAGAAAATGTGTCATTTTCTAATTATTGTCGGGGCCCCGACAGTAATTACAACACAGTAGCCTATGGGGATTTTCAAAATGCTGAAAAGCTTGTAACTTGGAAACGAATGGTTGGAATCAAGTGAAATTTTCAGTATATATTTATGATTTACTCTTCTTCTTATTTAGCTAGAAAACAGGCGAGGTTTTTGTCACATCAAAATCATGAATTGCACCTTTAAGATTAAAAAACAAGGGTATCACATATCCAAAATAGCATGCATGTAGTGTTAGGGGCGGTATGTACACATTATCTAAAGTTAAAATACGATGGAGAATGGAGTGATATGGCGAAGTTCCGGATGAATGTTGCACAAATATATGTAATGGAGATGAAGAATTGCCAGGGAATGTGGATTTCTGGAAATTGACGGCGTAAGATGACATGTCAAGATTGATGGAATGTTTGAGCAGGTTGCTCTGTTATTTTTAAGAATTTAAAGAAAAATTAAACTCCTTGTTCTATAAGTAAATCTAACAATGACCCTAATTTAATGTATTTGACATTATAATATTCTAAAATATCTAATATTAAAATATTACAAACTTTAGTTCAAAGTCATGATGGGATGTCTATTGAAAAGAGCTCAAAATGACAAGATCAAAGCAAAAAAAAAAAATGCTAACATCATGTTTAACTTTATTTTGTTAGAGATTGGAAAATAGCCAAGTTACAAAATGGTTGCTGGTACCTGAGGAGGGAGTAATAATTGCTAAGTGCTTTGCATTCTGCAGGGAAAACGGTATGTAAAATGCTAATTATTATTATTTTATTCAAACATGCATAAATGAAACTTTCAAAATAACCAGATGAATACGATACTGAATAAACCATATAACAGAATGCGAGATGCCACAAAGTCTACAGTGAAGACACTTCAAGACAATTCACTACCTTAATGGGAGGTGATGTCAAGAACTTCATCATGAATACTTATGCATCTTTAATTCAGCTACAGATATTACAAAACATAGATTTATGATTTAAATAATATCTGATAAACTGTGACCCACCATATCGAAAGGTAACTTAAGGTTTCCAAAATCAAAACCGATTTTTCGGTCTCATCTGAGAAGCTGAGATTTAAAGCTTAAAAATGACACCTTGCTTTTTTTTTTGGGGGGGGGGGTTGGATGTTCGGTTGCAAACTTGCATTCAAATTGGCAAACGGCATCGAGCTGATTCGGTAAGTGAAACCTGAATGGAGAGAGGATTTTTATCTTGGTTTTTAATACATTTTTCTTGTGATTTGGACGTTAGAACCTGACTTATATGATAGAATACACTTCAAAGGTAACAAATGTTTCTGATGATATTAGAAATTTGCTCAGCTTACTATGCCGACCTTAGGTACCTTTCAAAATGGTGGGTCACAAATGGGTACACCAGAGCACATTTTACCCCTGCACAGGTAAACAACTATGCATGTTTGACACAAATACATTCCATATCAAATAGATAATAAAATAGTCATGTTATAGCATTAAAAATTCTGCTTTTTTGTTGTAATTTAAGAAGAAAGGTACTAATCAAATTTTAATGATTTGATTGATATTTACTTACCCTGATTAAGAGTGAAATTTGATGATATTAACACAATTTATATCAATCATAAATAAGTTCCAACATCACAAACTCGGTTTTAAATTTTAAAACTTAATCTTTCTTTTTTTTTTATTAAAATAAATTTAAGGTATAGACTAATCAAAGCAGAAACTGATACTTTGAGTGTCAGGCTTTATCAAAGCAGATGTTGTTAAATTTGGTCCAAGACACAAAACATTAACCCTTTGAACCCTGGACATTCCATGTGTATCTGTACCACTGACCCGGGCCAACCTGTAAGTTTAAAAACACAATATAACCCTTAAACGTACTTAATTTTCTTTTTTTCGTGCTGCCGTTCCCCCTAAAATTTCTGCCGCCACTGTAAACGACAATGTTCATTGTAGAGGATACAAGGAGTGCATGGGATGTACAGAATCTTTATTCACAAAAGACAAGTTTCTTTGATAGACAGAGTGGATGAGATGTATTTCTCAATCATTGACATTTGTGCAAAAATGTAAAAAATCTGTTTGTCCTCACGAAAGTCTATAGCATTCATAATATTCATACAGAGAATGTCGGTTAGGTTGTCTGTCTCGGTTTCATGCGTGACTAGTTGGTTTTACATTAGTAAATGCATTAGAAGTGCCACACTATATAAACCTGATAAGGCTTGTTTGTTGAATATTAAACTTATATCATGTAACTCAATTTTTCTTTAAGATTACAACCTCTCTGAATATGTTTATATGTTTGTTTGTTTGTTTAACCTCTCTAGGTTACCCCATTTCTGGTTAGGTTCCCAGTTTGTGAAATTTAATTTAGATAATATTTTGTATCTTACCAGATCCTTGTCAAAACTGTAGACATACAAATTGATATGTGTCAGTTAACTCAACTGGGAAGTATTTTGTATCTTGCAATAAGCTGGAACCAGGCAGCGCTATCTTTGGGAGACAGTATGACCTATATTACAAGCAAATATTATACATAAAAGCATTTCTTGTATAAATAGCTTTCTGATCCTGTGCAAAGCCTTTCTGTAAGTAATTGCAGTGCTTTCTGACTGCTAGTAACCTATTAGTAGCTGAGGAAAGGAACATGACTCATCCATACTTTGTCTGTAATTTGGAGAATTGAGTTTCATTAAGTATTTAGATTTATAGGCCTACTCAGTTATATTTAGTCTTAAAACAAAGAGGTATTTGATTAATATGTGAGGCTTTTGACTGTTGTGAGTCATGTTGGGGTAAAACCATAAATTCTGATTGTATATGACAGTCACACGCAATTCAATATGTTGGGAGGTTACTGGTGGGTTGTTGTGTAAACCATTGAAGGGAAATATTGACACATTCAATATATAAACTCTGCCATAGTGTGTCATGAGTTCTTACCCATGATTTCTATATGCCTGCAGACAAAATAAATTAATGTTTTTCTGATTTCTGTACAGAATCTTTATTCACAAAAGACAAGTTTCTTTGATAGACAGAGTGGACGAGATGTTTTTCTCAATCATTGACATTTGTGCAAAAATGTAAAAAATCTGTTTGTCCTCACGCAAGTCTATAGCATTCATAATATTCATTCAGAGAATGTCGGTTAGGTTGTCCGTCTCGGTTTCATGCATTACTATTTGGTTTTGCATGAGTAAATGCATTAGTGGTGCCACAATATATAAACCTGATAAGGCTTGTTTGTTGAATATAAAACTTATATCATGTAACTCAATTTTCCTATAAGATTACAACCTATCTGAATATGTTTCTTTGCTTGTTTACCCTCTCAAGAATACTCCATTTCTGGTTGAGTTCCCAGTTTGTGAAATTTAATTTAGATAATACTTTGTATCTTACCAGATCCATGTCAAAACTGTAGACATACAAATTGATATGTGTCAGTTAACTCAACTGGAAAATATTTTGTATCTTGCAATAAGCTGGAACCAGGCAGCGCTATCTTTGGTAGACAGTATATGACCTATATTACAAGCAAATATTATACGTAAAAGTATTTCTTGTATAAATAGCTTTCTGATCCTCTGCAAAGCCTTTCCGTAAGTAATGGAAGTGCTTACTGACTGCTAGTAACCTATTAGTAGTTTAGGAAAGGAACATGACTCATCCATACTTTGTCTGTAATGTGGAGAATTGAGTTTCATTAAGTATTTAGATTTATAGGCCTACTCAGTTATATTTAGTCATAAAACAAAGAGGTATTTGATTTATATGTGAGGCTTTTGACTGTTGTGAGTCATGTTGGGGTAAAACCATCAATGTTGATTGTATATGACAGTCACACGCAATTCAATATGTTGGGGATGTTACTGGTAGATTGTTATGTAAACCATTGGAGGGATATATTGGCACATTAAATATATAAACTCTGTGTCATAAATAAACCCATGATCTTTACATGCCTGCAGATGAAATAAATTAATGTTTTTTCTGATAAAGTCTTATCGATTTGTAGTCAAAATGTATCAAGTTCTTTAACATGCAACTTTTACAATAAATTTAATCTCAACGATGGAAATTGTTGTCTTCATATTTTTTAATGCAATGACGACCCGATTGTAATAAATACGGGTCAGACGTATTACGACAGGAAAATTTAATGCAGTAAATACAACCTTGTTGTTCATCTGACCCCGGCCTAAGAAACAATATTTTGGGAAGAAGTATTATGTTTACAATACACCTTTTAACTTTTAAGATTGGTAATCCAATACATCAATTCTTTTTCATATGATTTTGTCAACATTTTTAGACAACTTGAGGAACTTTGAGGTTCTCTGAGGAACTGAGTCATTGACCTCCCTAAAATGTCCAATCTCTTAAAAAAGTAATTGAAAATCAACTTTGACTGAACAACAAATGCTCAAAATACTACCTAAAGAGAGCCATGTCTCCTATAGCATACAAGAAATGGACCAATTTAGCTGCTCAGTTCAGTTTTAACAGCAACTCGCTTTGTAAAGTACAAGTAATTTCCAGCTTAAATGATGGAGCTGTGACTTCCGCAATGTGACTTTTAACCCAAATTAAACCCGGCCAATTACAGGTTCATTACAGTGTGTTCCCATCATCAGTAATTGCATTCAGCATTTTATGCCTCTGGCTTGCAATGTGCTTCTTTGAGCATTTTATGTTACTTTTAACAAATTAGAATCGGGGTAAATTAAGTTGAATTAGATATCCTGGGGCATTAGGATGCATCTTTATTCTTTGGGAACAATTTAGATGACATACTTCAATCATACCAATCATGAAATTCAACACTATCATTTCTGTCAGATCAGGAAACAAAAAGTTTCAAACACTTTTTAATTACAGAACCAAACACTGATACAGAATTCCTTCTGCTTGTCAATATTTATGTTGAATTAATAAGTTTGAAATTATTTCAAATCAATTTGGAATGAACTAACTTTGGTGATGATATCAGGTAAAGTAACAAATCAACTATAAAAATTTAACTTGTACATAACAAAAATTAGGTTTTTTCCTCTAAAGAAGAATATTATACTCCCAAAACGATATTGTTGCCACTGTCTGTTCCCTCAAAATTATTCAAAGCAAATAGCACAAACATATTCCATGATACCTATATTCTGAACTGGTCCTTAGGGTGATAAGTTACATTACAATGATTCAAATTTATACATCCTTGATACAACATTGCAAGAGGTAAGATCATTTTCTAACATATGAAATCAAAGAAACAGGAAACAATGCAAAAGTAGGTCGCATATCACTTTACATGTGATTATTATATCAAAAAGAGGGGATGGGGTGAGTAGATAGCAAATTGAAGACATTACTATAACACCTTTAAATGTGTGCCTTCTGATAACTTTTCAACCCCATGCTTTTCAGAAATTGTAGTTTTTGATACCACAAGAAAGTTCATTTTTTGCTGATACTATGATCCAAAATTCACAAGTCCATTTCAAAACATTTTACATTTTACCGGTACTTTAACAATTATGAAAAGCATGTTTACACCATATTCAGCCATGATCATCATTGCATGGTTAACATTTTGTGACAAATGTATTATTTTCTCCCTCAGTTTCCAAAAAGACAAGAGTTCTGAATAATAACAATATATTAAAAAACAGTATGTATCTAGACAGTATATATTCAGACAATTAAGCCTTCATGTTCCTCTTTATTGAAGCATTCTACTACATTATCAACAAAAAAGACATAAACCTAAAACTAATAAGAGCAGGAAGTAAAGATTTAAAAGAATTACTTAAACTGACGTCTTTGCTTCCAGCTTGGGTTAGAAGTTATCTTAAGAGTGGCACTTATCCCCGTCAAGATGACTAGGTAACCATGGTTACACAAAATCACTCCTGCAAGTGACAGTTTGCCTACTCACACAAATTACGGAACCATTTGCAAAATCATTTTGCTTTTCTTCAAATCATAACCCGTAGAAATTTAACATTTGGAGTATTTTGAGATTATTGATACCCTGGAAATA
>JXSR01S028502.1:13273-30402 GCA_000969725.1 Ophiothrix spiculata
AATAATTAAGCTTGCTATATTGCATAAAACACTTGACTTTGAGTAAAAATTACCCTTCTGACAATAGATTTATTATTTTTTATAAACATACAGAAACCAAGATTTACAAAAAATCTCCATATTCTGCTGGGAATCCAGCAAACATGTCGTTAGGGAAGGGGGCAAGGTAGATTTAAGTTTATAGGGTAAGTGGATAGATGACGCCTGCATATTCTAAACTTGAAATGTTTGATTGAGAAGTACGCTGTCGGAGCAAATTGTGAAGGAGGAATTATGATTTTAAAAATTATAGAAGAAAATTGCACACATTATATTTCTGCACATATAATGTGATTATGTTATTGCCTGAGTGTGTTAAGAACAAATTGAAATGAGTGAACATTTTATTGGAGTCTGGGATGGTATCAAGTTCATGTCCTACAAAATTGGTAAATGCAGGTTTTAGTTTGTTGCAATTTTAAGATTTTATCTAACACCTTGAGATATCTTGTAGAGAATTTTACTTTCAGATGTAACTTGTGCATTATATATTGGGAGAAAATGGAATGGTTTATGGTGTGGGGTTGATGGGGATGTTTATCCTTAAAAGGCAGCCACGATCACAAAGGTGAAGTTTGAGTTTCCTCAATACCTACTGATTTTATTTCATTTTTAGAAAGTACTTCCAACCAATAACTAATATCAAAAACCATTCTTACTGATGTTGAACATTTATAGTAAAACAGACAATTATTTGTGCTTTGAATTTTTCATTCTCTGGAGAATGAAAAATTTAGTGATAGTGTTTCCAGAAAATAAATTACTAAATTCTTAAAATGTAAACTTCTTGTTACTAACAATATACTTTAGTGAAGAAATCATGTGAAACTTCCTGAAGGATAATGTTCACTTTTAAATCAACAGGTGTATATTTGGAATCTGAAACTTTAGGAAAATAGAAACACTGCTGACAGAATCCAAAGAAACAAATTGTATTTTAGAGTAAGTAATATTTAAAAAAAAAATTTTATTGAGGTTTTTCATTGATTCAAATTAGTTTTTAAAGAGTTTCAATACCCTAGTGGTTCATGGCTAATGCCTTTAAAAAGGGACTTTTTTGTGTGTTTTTTTAGGCACAAATCTGGACAAATAATTAATACCCTGGTCACATAACCTTGCGGTGAGGTTACGATGTGTTTACGGTTCATACAAGGTAGATTTCAGCGGACAACGATCGGACGCCGGCCGGTGTCCAACTGGACACAAACCTGTGTCTGGACAGCCATAGAGACGCCGGAAGCATACCCCACGAATTTAATACAGTTATGGTCTAATAACCACCGGAGACTGACCGGTGACCGACCGGGTTCTGCAATAGCTCGCAAACATTCACCGATGTCATATCGGTGTTGCGGCTTTCCAGACACAGGTCAGCAACCAGTGGTTATGTGTCCAGGGTGTAACTGCAAACCATTCAAGGTTGGCCCACTGGAAATGTTGGATATTTCTTCAATAATCTGAGTCTGCCCCTACCCAGATTATGGGAAGCTGCACAAAGGGTGAATAATACAGCCGAAGTACTGATAGAATGTGCTCTACAGAAGCACTTCTAAGTGAAGTGAAATGGTTGTGACAATTTACCTGCAGCGAATCATGAGCGCTTTCTTCGGTAAAAGGCGCTATAAAAATGCCATTATTATTATTGTTATTATTAAATAAATCCCAAATATTATCATTATTATTCTCTCGGTTCTGTGTCTTAATTTCTCTCGAGACCACCAGCCTACCACACTAACAACTGAAATTGCTGAAATAGAGTTACAAGTAGCTCTAGAATCTTATTCAAAATCTATACTAAAGATGAAACTGCTTCCCATGAATGTAATCCTATCAGTTATCTATAAATAAATCAGTTTTGAGGAGAAAGATGCGTAAAACATGAAATAAATTCCAAAATGCAATCTGTTCCAGTCTAGTTAGTCTTGGCTTAGTGAATGCTGTGAGATCCCTCCGAGGATAAATGTTAAACAAATTTGTGGAAAATGTGCTTCTTTTTATACTTTATACTTTACAATAATGATTGAAAAAGATGTTGTGAGAAAATATCACAAGAATTTTGTTTCAACTGGGAACAATCAATCTGTTGATTTTTTTTTTTACATACTCAAACGCACCTACAAGAATCTTTGAAAGATCTCCTGGGACACTTTTAACAGCAATGTTTATAAATTGAACCCCTCTTCTCCGCTTCAATGTTGGAAGACATCATGTTAACAGATTCTGCTTATGAAGAGATTTATACGTGCTGGTTGAAGACATGAAATAATAATTTAAAACTATGTATCAGCACTCACGTTTTTGGTCGTATATTTCAGAGAAACCCTTCTCCTTCCTCAGCGTGTGGTATCTGAGTTGTGTCTAACGTCCGATTTCCTGTTCTGGACGTTGGTGGTGTCCCATCCTGAAAAGGGACGGGGCCGTGAACTTCCAAAGATTTATGATTTCCTGTTATCAACATCAAGAAGGACACCACCAACGTCCAGAACAGGAAATCAGACGTCCGACACAACTAAGATACCACACACTGAGGATGGAGACGGAGAAGGATTTTCTGAAATATTCGACCAAAAACGTGAGTGCTGATGCATAGTTTTAAATTATTATTCATGTTAGCAGATTTTTTGGGGGGGAGGAGGGGAGGAGGGAAGAGGCTGGGTTTAAAGAAAGAATCATACTATACCTTGAACATTGTTCATAATTAATAGTGTAAAAATTACATTTTATACAAATTATTACCATCAAAAATACCCAACACAGATTGTAGCATAATGATAAAAGAACCATAATGTTCATACTTTCAATCCAAATATTGCAAATAATTAATGACATTGCTTTAATGCACATTTTACTCTAATGAAATTAAAAAAGGGAAAAGTTGGACTACTTTGTAAATTTGATAAACTTTGGGGATCAGTCTATAAAACTGATTTTGTTAAAATGCCAAGTCCATCTATATTTGGCAATAGGCTGGCTGGATCCAGATATTATCTAGGACACTGTCATATTCTTGGATGTTCCGTGTTGTCAGTGATGATATATGACATCTCAAATATCTTAGTCATGTTTAGACTGAGATGTCATAACTGATAACAAGGCATGGATGAATTATACATTGTTGTGAGTTCCATCACATAAGTGATCAATAGGAACGTTATATTGTAACATTGAAATCACTCTTTAGTAATGTTGGCTTCTTATTTCTATAAGTACTAATATAAAATCTTTACAGCACTTTTAAATGATGATTACAAAAATCAAGTTCATCACAAGCCCGAGAAGTTTTGCATGCTTTTATCGATTGGTACCAAATAAAGGATTTGGACTGATGGCCTTCCCCATGAAGAAGTCTAGTCAATAGGATTTTGGTTGGCTAAAGAAACGTTTCAGCCATGTGCTATATCCATGCTACGATACATCAAATGTAGGGACATTTATGTGTTTAACAGTCCGATCCCTACATACCATGTCACTGTGTCTGATGTCAAGCATGATGAACAATCGTGAGATGAGGAGGAAAAACTATGGCCTATTATATGAGTGATGGTTTGTTTATCCTCAATCTGACTCAACAAACAATTATCTATATCCCAGTGGTACTCACATATGCAAGGTATGTAGTACCACCAAAATGAGAAAGTTTTTCACAAAAAATCCCTAAACACAGGTCCATTTTTGGTCCCAAAATATGGGTCGCAGTTTCAAAAAAACTGCTAAACTGGGTCAAAAATCACAAAAAATCAGCATAGGAGCAAAATCCCCAAATATGGCTGCCCTTTAAAAAAAAAATCACTCCCATCAAGACAAGCATTGAGTACCACTCTGATCTATATGCCTATTCAAACACAGCTAGGATTAGTTTTAAAATTAACAATAAGGGCAAACATTTGAACATTTTTAACAGATTTTAATAGTTTAACCCAGACACAAAACACAGTTTTCAATAAAGCTTTACATTTGAAAATTAGATATAGACTATGATTTTGATATTTCTTGACACAGAAACATGAAAACACGATTTCAATAAATTTGAAAAGAAATAGACTATAAAAACATAACATAAGTTAAGAGATGTAAGTCATCCTGTCTAGCACCATGCAGTAAATAAAATGCAATCAGAGACATTGGTGTTGTGTGTTGTCACTGATGATGTAGGAGATCTCAAGTATCTGAGTCATGTTTACACTCAGATGTCATAACTGATAACTGTTATGTGCAAAATATGTCAGCCCAGGAACGCCTATCATGCTGTATATTATTGTAAACAAAATTGAAAACTGTTACAAATACCTGACTTAAACTCAGAAATATTTAAATAATATTTTTAGTTTTGCTTAGATACAAAGTAAAATGCCATTGCATACTTTTATCAATTTTTTTTTTGATTTTATCGATATCTTTTATTTCACACACTACTCGCATTAGCTATCTACTGCTGATAGCACACTGCTCGCATCAGCTCGCTACTGTTGATAGCATACTATACCCGCATCAGCTCACTAACTGATATAATTATGAAGCAAATGATAAGTCTCAAGCAGCTAATTGTTTTAATCACCAGACTCAAATAATAAATGTTATTGCATTACTCTCTCTAGTAAAGGAAGTAAACAATCCATTAATAAGTAAAGCAGACCAATATAACTGTAATCAGGTCCGTCACTGAATGTTCCAATTTGGTTTCTATTCCTTGTAGCCCTAATACTTTGTTTGGCCTGGTTACATCTTTCATCATTATACCAATATTTCTGTTAAAATGATCCTATGTGGGTTGCGTACGAGAGATGCCATCTACATAAAATGCGGTTAATTTAACAAATTACATGCTGCAATTCCTAAGAGGCATTTTAGTTTTGTCTCTTTTGCCTAATTTGTATAAAGTTATGGAGATGGAAAATGCTTTTTAAAAATCATAACTATAGTTCAGGGACACCAATTAAACGACTTCCTGTTGCTTCAATGGTTATATGAATTGTGCATCACACAACAAAACTGAATGTTAAAATGTGTAGATTGTCGAATTATTATCTTGAATGCATACTCAAAGTCCCATGAGCTCCCATGTGTATCTGCAGAAAATGTATGACCAGGTCAGAGGAAACTGTATAAATTCTGCAGTTATGTCTTTAAAAAAAAACAATAACATAATTAAGTTATGATTGTTGGTGTAAACAGTATCAATATTTGTTTGAAGTTCATGATTGCAAATTTACAACTGAAACTCCTGTGTTCATGGAGTTAATTAGTAATCATAATGAAGATTATCATATCTTTGTCTCAGCTTATCAAAAATCTGCTAACTTCATGGCTCCATCAAAGAGTTTCATATTTATAGATCTACAAGAATCGTGAATACAATTTGCCATAATGACTGTACATAATGATATATGTATACATTGATTGTCAATACCACTTACAATACATCAACCTGCATAAGAAATTCTAAAGATGACACTCACTTATTTGAGAAATGGTATAATTAGGAAGATGTTAAGCTGGTTATGCATGCTAATATAATAAGTTGATGCCCTTGGGCTTGTTGTGGTATGAACATGGATGGTACCGAATATTTTACCATTCAAATTTGGTGATAGGTCGTCAATAGGTCTACAAACATGAATATAGTGCAGTTTTGAGATTTGTAGTCTTGGCCAGAAGACACATTAGCAGGAAATGGAAGTGTTTTATTTAGTGAAAGGTAATGTCGTGGCTTGTATTTATCTGATAATTCTTTGCTTAAGGCTTCATTTGAATAAAACTATCACAATTTCTATTTCTTAAATATGCAAGAAAACTTTTTGGTATACTTGTTAATATGGATTCACAATTACAATATGCTCACAACTCTTAAAACTGATTTTGGATTCATATTCTAGTGAACATGTGTTTGTCATTTTTGTAAAGGACCAAGTTTCTCAATTTCTCAAAGTTACAATATAATTGATGTTCAAATTCAAATTTTTTCATGATAGAATAATTATGCCAAAGTTTAAACAAAATATATATAACTGACATAAGCAAAATATAAACCAAATGTAAAGCTGATGATACATGGCTTATGTCAAGATGTGCAACATATTTTGGTATTTAACAACAAATTAACTTTTTGTATAGCAATTTTCCATTTAGATCAAACAACTAATGTTTCGCTGCAGGTACACAATCATTTCACTTCAAGTAGGTGTGTTGCATCAAAATATTTGGTAGCTCATTAAGAAATACGGATCAGCTCTAGCAAATCACAGGCTTGGTAACAGTCAATATACGTTTCCATGATCATGTCCTGTCATCTTCAAGCAGATGTGTGATGAGATAACAACTAAGAATATTCATGTGGTAAATGAGTGTCTTGAGAACATCACAAAATAGACATTTTCATTACACGACTTTCAGAGAATTCATGAAGCCAATTTTACACTTCCCTTAGTGGGATCGCCCTGATGTGACTTGAAATCTTAAGCTTAATCAGCCAATTTCAAATGGAAATTTCACTCTTTGTGTCAGTGAGCGTGTGGTACCACCAGCCAAAAGTTGTTCAGAATTAGAGCATTTAATAATGTATGGGTCTGGTTATGCGTTTACGACCTGAATAGCAAGTAAACCACATTGCCTAAGCAAATGAAATACCCACTTGTCAGGGGAGTCTCCCCTCAAGTTCTAACCCCGGGTTATTACACCACCAAGGTTTTCTTTTGTGTTAAAGTGCTAACAGGTCCTGAATTGGGTTTATTGAATTCTTGGTAGGTGCAATAAAATTAGTAGTCAAGGCTAGTTAACTTGTTTTCCTTTGTTGTAATTCCATTAGGGCCGATTTTAGGGTGGCCGTCCTTTTGTTATTCAAATAAATATAGCAGGCCCTGCTTGGTATTCAACAGATCTGGCATTAAATTTTTGCCTCTCGTGGGAGAAAGATGTATACAATGAATATCTTGAAAGAAATTTTTTCCCTCCCTCCTCTCCCAAGATTTAATGAATCTGAAGGACTTATATTGTGCGTACTATAGGAAGAATGAAAAGGGTTATTCTTTGTATCTATTTCATTTCAGTAAATGCAACTCCTTTTCATTTGAGCAGTAGTTTGAAAATAAAAGTGATGATTAGGATATTTGGAAATGATTGGCATCAAGGATTCTACAGGAATATACACAAAGATTTACCACAAGGGGATTTATATGTGGGAGGTGATTGACACAATAATTTAGGTAAATTTAATACTGGTAGGTTATAAATGTGTGTTGGTGCCTTAGTATCCTCTGGCTTTGATTTACATGGCCCTGTTTTTCCCTTTCCTTTTGAAATTGTGTCCATTTCTTGTCAGTTTTCTGTCATTTCTAGTCCACATTGTAGCCCAAATAACCAAACTATTCAAATAACCAAGTTCAGATTAAAGATATCTATATTACTGGATGTTGAACCATTATGTGATAATGTCTCTGAAGAGTACTTTACTCGAAGAGTAATGTATGTATTTACATATTGTATCTTGTTTGGGCCAGTGTGCATTATCCTACTGTAACTATTCAAATTCCAACTATTCAATATAGGGAAATAATCATACTATTAAATGAATACAAGAATGATGCGAATTGGTTCACTTAAAATGCTTGAAATAAAGGTTTAATGAATGTACAAATTAATAGGCCTCTTATACATTTGAGAATTGATCTATTTGTAAGATAATGTGTACATTGTATCTTATAATCATTATGTTATATTCGGTTAAATTTATAATGAATATGTGAAATGACATTGTATACATTTCAAGATGAACTAACTCAATTGTTGATATAAATAAATGACCCAATGAGGCAAAAGTTCTGCAGATCTATTTTATGTGTTTCATTTGTAGAAGGCAATTAAAATAGGTCATAAACTCAATTTTGAAATTTGCGTCTTTCCTCTCATTTTGTCAGAACACCCCTCATTTGTTCTAAGGACCAAGTGGCTGCATTTACAGCTGGTTCGAGGTGAATGCTCACATTTATGATGGTCCATCCCAAAACAGCCGTAAATGCAGCCTGTTGTCATTTTCGCTTTTGCTTAGGACCATGTTATAACAATTAAAATAACAACTCAATAAACTTCACTTGATATCTAGAAGTCAAATTATGGTTCGTCAAAGTTTGGGAGTAAAAAGTATAACTGAGATAAACACGTTTAAAGATCAGTAAAAATTGTCTTAAAAATATGTAGATTTGTTTCATATTTCCTACCATTTTCTTGATATGAAACTTTGCTGGTATTTTTAAGTGAGCACAAGAATTGTGAATCTGTCAAAAAATCAATTTTTGCCAATTACAACCTTGACATGTATTTTCACCTGTAGCCGAAAATGAAGTTTCTTGCATTTACGGCTCATACGGGTTGCACAGCCACATTTGGTACAAAATCCCTTAAAAAGCCTACTTGTGGACATTAATATAGGAATTCATTTGTCACATATGCCATTCAGACAATAAAGCAATTGTAAACTAGGACAGAAACATCTTCTTGTATCACACAGGATCAAATATGGATTTAATAATAAAATCATCACCCAGTGCATCAGACAATTTCTTCCTTTGGACAACACATTACCAAGCCATTTGACCTCTGCCGGTTGCACTAGTTCTTCCCTAAATTTTGCTATATGTGACCCATCATATCGAAAGGTACCTTAATACCGGCATAGTAAATTATGAAATACGGGACATTGAAGCTGAGCATAGTCAAAAATCACATCCAAGGTCGAATTTCTAATTTCATCAGAAACGTTACCTTTGAAGTGTACTCTATCATATTAATCAGGCTCCAACATCCAAAACATGAGATTAATTTGTTAAAAAACAAGATACAAATCCTTTCTCCATTCAAGTTTTACCAGTACAGAAACTTTAAACTTGATTTTCTCAGAACTATAGTTTTCTGAATCAGCTTGATGCCTTTTACCAATTTGCAGTCGAACATCCAATAACTAAAAGCAAGGTGTCATTTTAAAGCTTAAAATACAATCTTTCAGATGAGACCAAAAAATCAATTTTCATTTTGGGACCCTTAAGGTACCTTTCAATATGATGGGTCACATATATGGCCATACAGGCTCAAATAATTGATAAGAAGTGACAGAGCAAAATGTTCACAGGAATATATTCCTGGATGCGTGAGTTGCTTCAAATTTGTGTTAATGTCACAGACACAGTTCTTGATTAATTTCAAATTAAGTCTCCTCACAACAAAGTACAGATAGCCAGCTTTCAACTATAGTTGTATGTTGTTAAAGGTGCAATTTATGATCCACTTTTCATCCTCAAGGTCACCTCTCAAGAATCCTTGACGGGCATATATAACAATCCCCAAACCATGCATTCAAATTTTTGAGAAAAGCGAGAAAATGTTGTCATTTTCTACTGTCAATTTTCAGTAAAAATTTGCCATTTTTTCAAATCTTTCAAATTTCAAGATTTCTATGAACAATTTGCAGCTATTTTAGCCGATTTGACAAAAAAAAAATTCGCGCAGCCGTCATCCCCTAAAATTTTATCTTTCCGCCGCCACTATACACAACAATGTTCATTGTTGAGGATTCAAAGAGTGCATGGGATGTTAAGCATCTTTATTCACAAGAGACAAGTTTTGTTGATAGACAGAGTGGATGAGAGGTATTTCTCAATCATTGACATTTGTGCAAAAATGTAAAAAATCTGTTTGTCCCCACGCAAGTCTATAGCATTCATAATATTCATACAGAGAATGTCCATTAGGTTGTCCATCTCGGTTTCATGCATGACTAGTTAGTTTTGCATTAGTAAATGCATTAGTAGTGCCACACTATATAAACCTGATAGGACTTGTTTGTTGAATATTAAACTTATACCATGTAACTCAATTTTCCTTTAAGATTTCAACCTCTCTGAATATGTTTATATATTTTTTTGTTTAGCCTCTCTAGGTTACCCCATTTCTGGTTGAGTTCCCAGTTCGTCAAATTCAATTAAGATAATATTTTGTATTTTACCAGATCCTTGTCAAAACTGAAGACATACAAATTGATATGTGTCAGTTAACTCAACTGGAAAGTATTTTGTATCTTGCAATAAGCTGGAACCAGGCAGCGCTATCTTTGGGAGACAGTATATGACCTATATTACAAGCAAATATTATACATAAAAGCATTTCTTGTATAAATAGCTTTCTGATCCTGTGCAAAGCCTTTCCGTAAGTAATGGCAGTGCTTTCTGACTGCTAGTATCCTATTAGTGGCTGAGGAAAGGAACATGACTCATCCATACTTTGTCTGTAATTTGGAGAATTGAGTTTCATTAAGTATTTAGATTTATAGGCCTACTTAGTTATATTTAGTCTTAAAACAAAGAGGTATTTGATTAATATGTGAGGCTTTTGACTGTTGTGAGTCATGTTGGGGTAAAACCATCAATTTTGATTGTATATGACAGTCACACGCAATTCAATATGTCGGGGATGTTACTGGTAGGTTGTTATGTAAACCATTGAAGGGAAATATTGACACATTAAATATATAGTTGCTCTCTGAGAAGATTAACATATTTGTGCGTTGGTAATTATGTGCATCTCCTATTTGTGTACCGCCGCGGCAAAAGGGTCCAGTTGTCGGCTCGTACATGTTGCTCCTTGTAGCTTATCTAATGTATGGTATTTGTATACATCAGATATGCTACAATGAGCAACATGTAGGAGTCGACAACTGGACCCTTTTGCCGCGGCGGTACACATTTAAAGCAATACGGTAAGATTTTGATCAAAAATGGTTATAGTAAAAAAATCATAAAATGGAGGAATATGACTATCTGAAAGCATTTTCAGTGTAAAAAAATTATTTTGCCACCAAAAATGGATAAAAAGTACATGCATGCTTTTCTATACTAATGCATGTGGAATTAAATTCGGGATCCCAAATTTAATTCAACAAATGGCCAAAACAGAAAAAGTATTCCACATTTAGTTTTTCACTTCGTGGTGAGCTTTGTGACAAACAATTTAATTATGATGGCCTTAGTAATAGCATCAGTAGTGCCACACTATATAAAACTACAGGCTTGTTTGTTGAATATTAAACTTGTATCATGTAACTCAATTTTCCTTTAAGATTACAACCTCTCTGAATGTTTATTTGCTTGTTTAACCTCTCTAGAATACTCCATTTTTGGTTGAGTTCCCAGTCTGTGAAACTTAGATAATATTTTGTATTTTACCAGGTCCTTGTCAAAAAGGAGACATACAAATTGATATGTGTCAGTTAACTCAACTAGAAAGTATTTTGTATTTTGCAATAAGCCTGGAACCAGGCAGCACTATCTTTGGTAGACAGTATATGACCTATATTACAAGCAAATATTATACACAAAAGCATTTCTTGTATAAATAGCTTTCTGATCCTCTGCAAAGCCTTTCTGTAAGTAATGGCTGTGCTTTCTGACTGCTAGTAACCTATTAGTTGCTTAGGAAAGGAACATGACTCATCCATACTTTGACTGCAATTTAGAGAATTGAGTTTCATTAAGTATTTAGATTTATAGGCCTACTTAGTTATATTTAGTCTTAAAACAAAGAGGTATTTGATTAATATGTGAGGCCTTTGACTGTTGTGAGTCATGTTGGGGTAAAACCATATATGTTGATTGTATATGACAGTCACACGCAATTCAATATGTTGGGGATGTTACTGGTAGGTTGTTATGTCAACCATTGAAGGGAAATATTGACACATTAAATATATAAACTCCATGTCATAAGTTCTTACCCATGATTTCTATGCCTGCAGATGAAATAAATTAATGTTTTTTCTGATAATTTTTGGCACATCAACCAAGTCTATGATTTGTAGTCAAAATGTATTAAGTTCTTTAACATGCAAATTTTACAATAAATTTAATCTCAACGACGGAAATTGTTGTCGTTCATATTTTTTTAATGCGATGACGACCCGATTGTAATAAATACGGGTCAGACGTATTACGACAGAAAAATTTAATGCAGTAAAAGACCTTGTCGTTCATCTGACCCCGGCCTAAGAAACAATATTTTGGGAAGAAGTATTATGTTTACATTACACCTTTTAAGTATTAAAGATTGGTAATCCAATACGTCAATTCTTGCTCATATGATTTTGTCAAGATTTTTGGGCAACTTGAGGAACTTTAAAGTACTCTGAGGAACTGAGTCATTGACCTGCCTAAAATGTCCAATCTCTTAAAAAGTAATTGAAAATCAACTTTGATTTCAAATGCTCAAAATACTAACTAAAGAGAGCAATACGAATATATGTCTCCTATAGCATACAAGAAATGGACCAATTTAGCTGCTCAGTTCAGTTTTAACAGCAACTCACTTCGTAAAGTACAAGTAATTTCCAGCTTAAATGATGGAGCTGTGACTTCCGCAATGTGACTTTTAACCCAAATTAAACCTGGCCAATTACAGGTTCATTACAGTGTGTTCCCATCATCAGTAATTGCATTCAGCATTTTATGCCTCTGGCTTGCGATGTGCATTTTTGAGCATTTTATGTTACTTTTAACAAATTAGAATCGGGGTACATTAAGTTGAATTAGATATCCTGGGGCATTAGGATGCATCTTTATTCTTTGGGAACAATTTAGATGACATACTTCAATCATACCAATCATGAAATTTAACACTATCATTTCTGTCAGATCAGGAAACAAAAAACTTCAAACACTGTTTTATTACAGAACCAAACACAGATACAGTATGTTTCCTGCCTGTCAATATTTATGTTGAATTAATAAGTTTAAAATTATTTCAATGGAATATCAGTTTGGAATGAACTAACTTTGGTGATGAGATCAGGTAAAGTAACGAATCAACTATAAAAAGTTAACTTGTACATAACAGAAATTAGGTTTTTTTCTCTAAAGAAGAATATTATACTCCAAAAACGATATTGTTGCCGCTGTCTGTCCCCTCAAAATTATTCAAAGCAAATAGCACAATCATATTCCATGATACCTATTTTCTGAACTGGTCCTTAGGTTGATAAATTACATTAAAATGATTCAAATTTACACATCCCTGATACAACATTGCAAGAGATAAGATCATTTTCTAACATATGAAATCAAAGAAACAGAAAACAATGCAAAAGTAGGTCGCATATCACTTTACAAGTCATGTGATTATTATCAAAAAGGTGGGGGTGAGTAGATAGCAGATTGAAGACATTACTATAATACCTGTAAAGGTGTGCTACTTTTCAACCCCACTCTTTTCAGAAATTGTAGTTTTTGATACCACAAGAAAGTTCAATTTTGCTGATAACTATGATCCAAATTTCATGAAATCATTTCAAAACATTATACATTTTACTAGCACTTTAACAATTATAAAAAGCATGTTTATACCATATTCAAGCCATGATCATCATTGCACGGTTGACATTTTGTGACAAGTGTATATTTTCTCCCTAAGCTTCCAAAAAGACAGTTCTAAATAATAACAATATATTAAAAACCAGTATGTATCTAGACGATTCATTCACACCAATCAAGCCTTCATGTTCCTCTTTATTGAAGCATTCTACTTCATTATCAACAAAAAATAATAAACTTGAAACTAAAAGAGCAGGAAGTAAAGATTTAAAAGAATTACACAAACTGACGTCTTTGCTTCAAGCTTGGGTTAGAAGTTATCTTAAGAGTGGCACTTATCCCCGTCAAGATGACTAGGTAACCATGGTTACACAAAATCACTCCTCCAAGTGACAGTTTGCCTACTCACACAAATTACGGAACCATTTGCAAAATCATTTTGCTTTTCTTTAAATCATAACCCGTAGAAATTTAACATTTGGAGTATTTTGAGATTATTGATACCCTGGAAATATTTAACCCATTACTTGTCTCTTTTTAAATAAATGTCAGGTTCAATATATCATACCTAATATTTTGATTTGATTTTTTTTTGCAGGGGGGGGGGATAAATAATTTTAGCCAAAGCTTGCTATATTACATAAAGAACTTTGACTATGTGTAAAAATTACCCTGGTGAGAGTAGATTTATTTTTATGAACATACAGAAACCAAGATTTACAAAAAATCTCATTATTCTGCTACAGATTCAGCAAACATGTCGTTAGGGAAGGGGGCAAGGTAGATTTAAGCTTCTAGGGTAAGTGGATAGATGACGCCTGCATATTCTAACTTGAAATGTTTGATTGAGAAGTATGCTGTCGGAGCAAATTGCGAAGGAGGAATTATGATTTAAAGAATTACAGAAGATTGTACAAATTTTATTTCTGCACATATAATGTGATTATGTTATTGCCTGAGTGTGTTAAGAACAAATTGAAATGAGAGACATTTTATTGGAGGCTGGGATGGTATCAAGTTCATGTCCTACAAAATTGGTAAACTTAGGGTTTAGTTTTGTTGCGATGTTAAGATTTTATCTAACACCTTGTAGATCTTGTAGATAATTTCAGTTTCAGATGTAACTTGTTCATTACATATTGGGAGAAAATTGAATGGTTTATAGTGTGGGGTTTATGGGGATGTTTATCCTTTAAAAAGGGACTTTCTGTGTGATGTTTTGTGGCACAAATCTGGACACATTACCAACTGCAAACCATTCATGGTTAGCCCACTGGGAATATTTATTCATAAATAAATCCTAAATTTAAAAAAATATCTCAAATAGTTCAAAATTAACTGAAATTGCTGCAATAGAGTGACAAGTAGCTCTAGAATCTTACTCCAAATCTATACTAAAGATGAAACTGCTTCACAAGAATGTAATCCTATCAGTTATCTATAAATAAATCAGTTTTGAGGAGAAAGTTGCCTAAGACATGAAATAAATTCCAAAATGCAATCTGTTCCAGTCTAGTTAGTCTTGGCTTAGTCAATGCAGTGAGATCCCTCAGAGGATAAATGTTAAACAAATTTGTGGAAAATGTGCTTCTTTTTATACTTTACACTTTACAATAATGATTGAAAAAGATGTTGTGAGAAAAATATCACAACAATGTTTCAGCTGGGAACAATCGATCTGTTGATTTGGTCCCAAAATCCCTGAACATGGATGATTTATACACATGGATGATTTATACATTGTTGTGAGTTCCATTACATAAGTGATCAATAGGATGATAATAAAACATTGAAATCACTCTTTAGTAATGTGGGCTTCTTATTTCTATAATCAATAATATAAAATATGTACAGCACTTTTTTAAAATGATTATAAAATTCAAGTCCATTATAAGCCAGAGAAAGCTTTGCATGCTTTTATTGATTGGTAAAAGACAAAGGATTTGGATCGATAACCTTCCCCATAAACATGAAGAAGTCTAGTCAATATGATTTTGGTTGGCTAAAGAAACATTTCAGCCATGTGCTATATTCATGCTATGATACATCAAATGTAGGGACATTTATGTGTTTGACAGTCCGATCCTCAAATACCATGGCACTGTGTCTGATGTCAAGCATGACGAACAATCGTGAGATGAGGATGAAAAACTATGGCCTATTATATGAGTGATGGTTTCTATATCCTCAATCTAACTTAACAAACAATTATCTATATCCCGGGGGTACTCACATATGCAAGGTATGTCGTGCCACCAAAATGAGAAAGTTTTTCACACAAAAAATCCCTAAACATGGGTCCATATTTGGTCCCAAAATCCCTGAACATGGATTGCAGTTTCAAAAAACACCTGCTAAAATAGGTCAAAAATCACACAAAATCAGCCTATACAGAGTGTCCACGAATGATTTATACCTGGCTATTGGATTTTTTAAATGGTCCAGTGGGTAAAGTTTTGGTAAAATCTGGTTTATTTTCAAGTTAAGCATGTCTAAAGGTTTCTAAAGAATTTTGAATTTTTCAAATCGCATGTTTCTGTGGAAAGTTATAGAGATTTTTCTAAACAGTGTATATTTTGCAAATAGTAAAATTGTAATCAGAGAAATGGTTAAACTTAAATAGGAAAAACTGACTATACTGAAACCCTCTTTTACTTTTCTAAAGTTAAAACGTAAAATGCAATTTAGGTTTTATAGATTGACTGTGATGGATATAAAGGGTGTCCTTGAGAAAGAAATAACAATTTGGGTTACGGATGAACAGCTTTACAATGACCAGTATGTTAGGTGTTACGCGCTTCAGATACCTCATCGGTAAATGAATTGTGCAGCGTCGTCTGCTAGGTTGAGAATGCCTGCTGGCGGGCAGAAAGTGACCCTTGTTGCCTAAAATTAATTTCAGAATATGTAGAAAATATTATTTTTCTCAAAATGTTTACAGTTTATCATGCTAATTGGACTTTTATTTAATCAATCATGATGTAATGATTCTGTTTGTATCATTTTTGAAGAAATTTTATGACTTTTGGAGAACACAGGGTTTCTTGTCACTTGCACTATTTTCCCCAAAATGACGCGTGACTTTGATGCGCCGTATCACGAAAACTTTGCCTTGACCATATATTTTTGTTCATTTTGTAGAAGAGATATGTCCATTATCTTTCAATCGAGACCAAGCACAAGGTAAACAGTCGCTTTTAAGTCGAGAAAATGGCGTTTATTGACAGGTCACTTTGCATGTAAAGTCAATGGGGACGTATTTACCGATGTGTATCCTTCAGGGAAACCCACCTAGAAACTTTACATTTGACATATGGCAACCAGAAATTAGCAGTTTGGATGATTATCATGGGTAGCAACTCAATATTAGGACCAGTATTTGTCGACGGAAACGTCAACGTGCGGAAGTATGTTGACATAATCAACAGAACTGTTGTTCCTCAACTTGCCCGCCAATATGGTGTCCTGCTCCATATCTGAATAAGACTACATCGCTATTTTGTGTAGGAATATATTCAAGTCTCCAAGGTAATGCTTTAGATTATAGAAAATTACAAAACCAAAGAAAGAAGATTTGAAATTGGTCAAGTTGTATTCATTTAACTTTACAAAGGACTTGTTGGACAACAACCAACCAAGGGAACAAGCTGGTTTCAGAGCTGGTTACTCGACAACAGATCATTTACATGCAGTGAATCAACTAATTGAGAAGACAAATGAATACCAACTTAAACTCTGTCTTGGTTT